>CAODLS011526064.1:0-16033 GCA_948243855.1 Flueggea neowawraea
TGACTTAAGTTGTGCCTTCATGAGTAATCTCAAGCATTTCTCATATCTCCTTGGCATGATCACAAGAGGAGATCCGATTTTACTCTTCTTGACTCAAAGCACAATATAAGAGTTGAGTGGCTTTGGCATTTCGACTTAGAGACCTCCAATCTTCATTGTTGAAGTCTTTATACTCCTTAGGTGTGCCATCTTCATTCTTGGGAATTTTTGGACCAAGAACAATCACCTTCCATAGCTCGATATCATATGATTGAATGAAAATAGTAATCCTTTTCTTCCAAGAATGGAAATTTGAGCCACCAAATAAAGAAGGGATATAAAGAGAAGAATCAGATACATGTGGAGGAGGAGGACCGAAATCCATGTTGTTGATGCGGATCTTTGCTCCAAGGTTGTTAAACCTTTTTGAATGGAGACCCACTCTGATATCAATTGTTGGAGAATTTTCGGTCTATTAGAATGGACAGTGGAAGCGAGTTGGAGTGAGACAAGAAAAACAACACCAAGATTTTTATAGTGGTTCGGCTAACCGTGTCTACGTCCACTACTTAAGTCTCACCACTTAGGATTTCCACTAAAATGGAGATTGATTATGGCTCAATCCAACAAAGCCAATACACGAGGTTGATTCTGGCTCAACACCTCCAAGGCCTACACACTGTTGTTTTCTATAAGTTCACAACAAACCTCTAAACTATTATTTTCTATAGGCTCACAACAAACTTCTATAATTGTTGTTTTACTTAGGATCACAACAAACCTCTACAATGTTGTTTTACTTAGGCTCACAACAAACATTTCTCACATTCTCAAAGTGTATGTAAAATTGTTTACAACAGATTGAAGCACTATGCTAGAGTTGGATATTTGAGCTTGATGCTTGAACTTTGATCTCTAACTTGATTGGTTGTTTTTCTAGGTTGGAATTGATATGAAACTCCATCTCACGTACTTTATATCAATATGACGTACATTACGTTTTACTCTTGCGTACGTCAATTAAGACACACGTACGTTAACGTATTATGACGTACGTGACACATTCTTCTGAGGGTTCCAGTGGCTTCTGTTTGTATTCAGACCCTCTCTAATGTACGTGACGATTTTCTAACGTACGTTAGATGCTTCTGTGACTTGGTTTTGCAACTCCAAGCTTTCCAACGTGTTTTTCTTCAACTCAAACGTTTTTCTCTTCATCAAAATCTTTTGCTCATCATCAAAATACATAAGGAACTTATTGTTGATCACCCATGATCCAACATATACGTTGATCAAGCGCAACATACGTTGGCTTCTCACAACGTACATTGTAAGCTGAAAAAATTCGATCCGAGGCCACTGGATGTTATATAACGTATGTTGATGGCTTGGGACATACGTGAAGATTATGTACAACATACGTTGAGGTGAAACATGATGTATGTTGCCTTTGTTTTTGCTGAAATGGTATGTTTCAATCTGCAGCTCGTTTTAAACCCCAAAACCAGACCTTTTTCGTTCGTCCTCGCCATTTTTGACTCTCTTCTCACTCAAATCACCTCAGCACACTCCGAAATCAATTCCCCAATGTTCCTAATCAATTTATAAGGTAAGATTGCTCTTCTTTTCATGATTTTCACTTTGTTTTATGCATTGAATCCTCTGATTTAGTTTTGGTCCGAATTAAACTAGGGTTTCAGATTTTGAGTGATTCTGTTGTAATTGATGCTTAGGGTTGTTAGATTATAACTGTTTGAGGTTATATTAACATAAATCAAGCCTTGAATCACGAGATTTGATGAGTTTTTGTTGGGGTTAGGGTTTGGAAGGATTTGGCTTAATTTTTGTAGATTTAGAGTTGTTTTTGAGAAACCGATTGTACATTTGAGTTGCTGAGGTTGAGATTGACCAATGTGGTTGTTTAGTTTCAATTTTTATCGATTGAATCAAAAGTTGGACTATCTTTCTAATTTTCCATGGGACTGAAAGTAATATTGTGCATTATAGGGACTCAAATTGGATTTTCTATATATAGAGAATTAAATTACATGTTTTGAGATTTTGAGGGTTAATTAATAATTTTTGGACTACTAGGGACTCATTATAAAATTTGAAATATTTTGGGAACTGAGTTGTAATTTTACAAAGTTCAGGGACCAAAGTGTAATTTTACACCGAGGTGTAATATTTGATTTATTATGTTTGACTTTGGTCTAAAAAAGGATTTTAGGCTTTGTATGAGCATTTGGGCTTGCATATGTATTTGCACGTATTATGGTACAACCACAACACCTTATTTTGATTTATTTTTTATATGTATTATTCCAGTTTTGTTTGGTTTCCAAGGAGACCAATTATTCACCGATGAACTACGATTTAGATTATTTTCTCGGCGTTCAAGTGAGTGTGGTAGCCACTTCAGACACATAGATTGTGTCCTCTGAACTATGTATATGTTTTTGTTGTGCTACGACCCTAGCATGGAATTTGGAATAATTAAAGAATTAAGAATCCTAATAATCTGACTTTTGTAATAACCTTTGATGTGGAAACTTTAGTGGTTTTTGAAATAAATATTATGTTTCAATATTTATTTTGATTTTGGTAATAAATGTTAAGTTATGGATTTCAAGGAATCTTTTGTAGAAAATGTTCTTTTGGGATTTAAGAATATTTTCTAAAACAAATGTTTTGTTCTAAAATAAGTACAGTCTCTGTACTAAGTATTTTGCTTTTGAAATCAAAAGTATTTTGTAATAAATACCTTGCCTAAACATTTGGTATGATTTGACGAAAAATTCGGCAAGCATGTTTCTGCTTATTTGAACACTTTAAATGTGTATTTAAATACTTTTTTGGAAAATATTATGATTTGGGACACCCAACTACAGAGTAGCATATTTTGATACACCGATGTTGTATCATTTACCTAAGTGGTTAATACTTTGTGCCTAAGTGGCTATGCTTCGTGTCTTAGTGGCTATACTATGGTGCCTAAGTGGCTAATACTGAATCCAAGGACTCCACCTTTTGTTATTGGTCCTAGTAAACCTTTGCTACTATGCTTTGTAAACATTTGAAAAAAATAATAAATATGTTTTTGGTAAATATAAAATAAAATATTATGGTTATAACCGAGTCTAGATGACTCCACCTTTTGTTTTGGTTACATTGAGTTTTTAATATTTTCTCTCTGAAAATATTTTGGAATTTGGATTCTATTTCTGTTGGATTTTAAGTATCTTTGAAAATTAAATATTATGGTTATTAATATGTTGAAAACCCAATGTTCTATTCCATTTAATCGTTTAATATAATTTGGTGAATGTTTTATGTCTACTTTGATTACGAAGGTTTGAAAATATGGATTTTTGAACTACTTTGTCTATATATACGAGTGTATATATACTAGTATTTGAATATATACGTGCATGTAGTAGTTTTTGAAATGTTTTTTAAACCGTTTTGAGAGGTCTAGTGCCGCTCTGAAGTGTTTATCCACTCACTAGGGATTCTTATCCTCTTTCTTTTCCATGTTTATTTTTATACTATGTTTCAGATTATTCTTTCTGGCATTCAGATAACTAGTGAGGTGTCTTGTCAACCGTGAATGCCCTATTATTCGGGGTGAATTTCTGTTATGTTATATGCTCCACACCGGGTAGTGAGTTATGGCTTTGTATCTGATTATATTAGCATCAGTAATTTATTTATAATTACTATTCAATATTATACTATGTGTTTTGTTATTCGATAATATTATTTTAAAAATGCATTTCTATTAAAATATTTTAATATGGTTAATAAGCCGGCTAAGATTAATAATTTGAATTTGGGTAGATGTCTGATCTTTGAGGCTTGTGCGAGATGGACCGCGCTTCCACAGACGGTTCGCCTCGTACACTGGTCATGGTCCGGAAATGGGTCGTGACAATTTGTATATATTGTTGCTCCCCAATCACATGTCCAAATGACTTTTGGGCAAGTGATTTTTGTGGAGTCTTAATAGTAATAGTAGTTGATTCGCTTGTTGAGGACGACTTTAATGACAATACCACTTAGGGTTTCACTTGTCATATGTCTCAGCGAATAAATTGTCATGTGCATTCATGACAATACCACATGGGGTTTCACCTGTCACATGTCTTAGCATTTTATCATTAGTCAACGCCCAGTTTCCCACAGCTTGATGACTATATGTGATGTTCAATTTTCTACTGCATGTGTTCTATAATGAGCGATCGGTTTCTAGCAAGCTTCATGCTCCATCGTCACATCACAGTCTGTCTTTTTATCACATGGTGAGAGCTTGGTTTCCCACAAGCTTTTCTACTCACATATTTGTCATGTGAGAGCCTGATTTCTCGCAAGCTTTTCTACTCATATACTTATTGCGTGAGAGCCCAATTTCTCGCAAGTTTTTCTACTCACGCTTCATCTTAGCAGTTTCAAGATGGTTTGTTGTGAATTAACGGTGAGGAGCCCATGCTCGGACTCATCCTATGCTCTAATACTTTTGATTTCATGAGCCCGGTTTCTTGTAGGCTCTTTTTGTTGTGCGTAGCTAAGCACTCGGATTGCCTCAACCTATTCTTTACTTACAAAAAAAGTCATTTATGCAGAAAATGAGATATGTTATTCATTCAAAATAAAAATTTACACAAGGTAAAGATAACAAAACTTAAAGAATTTAACTTATTATCACCATCAGAAGTATACTCAACAATCAATATTTCAAGTGGCAACGTGCTTAGTTGGTCTTATGTTGATCCACCTCTTTAAGCATTAGTGTTTGTGTTTGTCTCCTCTCTTGATGCTTCAGCATCAACAAATTGGTCCAAGTGTCTACCTCGAACCAAGTTCTCAACTTTATTCTTTAGCTATTGGCACTTGTCTGTGGAGAGTCAACTCACACTGTGGTATTTGCAATACGCGTCCATATTATTTCCCAAAGCTTGGCCAGTCTTTGGAGTAAAAGTGATGAGACATGAGCCTCCTATCGCTGCCAGGATGGTTGATCTAGACTCGTTCAGTGGGTGTACTTTTCAAAGTATGGACCATGATGTTTTTTTGAACCTTGGAACTTCTCATTCTTCTCGTTTAGCTCCTTTTGTGCTTATCTTTCCTTCTGCTTCTTCTTCTTGTCCTCTTTGCTCCCTACTATCTTCAAGACTTCGGTTTGTAGAATGTAATTGTTTGCACGTATAAAGAGGTCGAATAAGGTCCTTGGTTGGTCCAGAGACATCAACTCTTGTAAATGCATTGATTGCGTCCCCTGCAACATTGTTGCAACTGCCACACTTGGTTGCAAATCATAAACCTCAAGAGTTGCATTTCTGAATCTATCCATGTATTGTTGAAGAGTCTCTTTCTCATTCTGTCTGATGCTTAGCAAGTACATAGTATCCTTTTTCCTCTTGTTGTTTATTATAAAGGTGTTGATGAACTCCTTTCTGAGCTAGTCGAAGCATGAGAGCGAAGCCTCTTTTAGTCCATGGAACCACGAACGAGCATGGTCCTTCAGCATGATCGGGAAAGCACGACACATGATAGCATCCTCCCATCTGTGAAGCATCATGATGGCCTCGTAATTCCGAACATGCTTAAGCAGGGCCTCATTTCCCGAGAAAGGTGGAAGTTGAGGCATCTTGAACTTTGAAGGGGAGTGGCTTCCCCATGACCCCCTTGGTGAATGGAATTTTTGTTCTCTACTGCTCCTCCTAAAAAAGAACCAACTTCTTCTGCTCAAGCACTTCCTCGATCATCTTCTTTATATCTGCTACTTCTCGAACATTAATCGAGGATTGGGGCTCCGCTTTAGCCTTTCTTGGAGGAACCCGAGATTCTCCTTTGCAGGTATTTTTCACCACCTCTGGGTAGTTTTGTCTTCTTGCCTCAGCCTGAGCTTTAGGAACAGGAATGCCAAATTGCTCTTGACGAGGTGGAAGATTTAATTGCTTAGGAACGTAAGAAGGTTGACGATGACTTGGTTGCGGAACGTTACACCTTTTTTGGGCTCCTTCACTTTGGGCACTTTGGACGTAAGCACACAATATGGGTGAGAGTTGTGTCTGAGTAAGTAGCTGCTGAAGCAAGGTTGCTATCTCACTCAATGCTTTCTGGTTCTCCTCATTTTGTCTCCTCAGCGCCTCGTAGTCAACGAGTGGAACGATCGAAATGGCAGTTGCTGAGGCTCCGGCTCCAACACCAACTCTTCTCTCATCCTCTTCGGGATGTTCGGTCTGGTTTGAAGGCATTAGAACCATGGTGAATGAGTAGGTAGTTCTCAATGAACTTCACGAACGTCGGTGAACAAGACTTTTCGTTCAAGTTTCCCACAGACAGCGCCAATCGTTGTTGTCTCAAAACTTTGAACAATAATAATAAAGAAAACTCGAACAACTCAATTACTTGAATACTCAATAATCATGAACGTTGCCTCGATACCTCAAAAACACAAAACACGATGAGGTCGGGATGTTCCCCTGGGGAGTCTCCAATGCTCAAGTTAGTAAGAATTTTGACAGAGTATAAGTGTGTTTCAAAATAGAGCATACATTGACAAGTTGATATTCATGTCTATTTGTAAGGTGATGATCAGTAAATGAATGGTTGTAATGTCTTGTAACGTTTAAGTATTGATGAAGGTTTTTGTAAGTTTTTAACTGAAGACTTCATGAGCCATCATCACTAGTTTTCGTACATTTTTTAAGAAAAGAAAGCAGTTTGCATATATACACATTAATCAAGAATATACTTTAATATATAATCGTTACAATTTTATTATGTAACATTAAACTTTTGTGTGCACATCTCATGTTATATAGGGATAATTGTCTCTTTTGTCTAAATTTAAGTAAAAAGTAGTTTATATCAGAAAGGCTAATTTCATTTTTTAAACTATTTCTTTATCTAAAATCCAGAAATAACCAAAAAATATTTCTATCGATGATGATAAAACTAATTAGTTATAAAAAAAAAGATTAAGTGACAATTATTTCAATAATAAAATAAATATTGTGTCTTTAGGAGAATATGATGGACACTTCATTCGTAAAACATGCTTTTAGACAAAATAAAATCTGCATGCATAGTTTGATTTAAATATCGTCAACATATTTAACAATTTGTTTGTCCTATTTTCTGATCATTTTTAATTCATACATCCAAATTATCACATTCTTATTATGAATCGTTATTATTTTTTTCATATTTTCTAAAAAAAAAGTCTTTTATCATTTCTTTGAAAAGAAAAATATAAATCCAAAGTTTTAAATACTTATTACAACCACGAATTGTACGGGAATTCAACCAGTTATTAATATTGTGCGTCAATAATATTAGTGTTTCTTAACTTAGGGAAATATTAGTTGTCCGTTCACAAAACAATGACGGTGGTGAAAATCTTCGGAAAAAAAAATTACCGAAGTAATATTTTTGTTGTCAAACACTACTGTGAACAAAAAAAAAGAACGGTAAAACTTGAATGGTCCATATTATAAATTTCTAGCGCCGCCACTTCCTTGTGTAATCTCTCACTTAATATCAATAAGCTGCTGCCTCTGTTTCTCATAAGGTAATTTGGTTACTGTCTTTTGTTGCGACTTGCAATAATCTGAGATTTGTGCTTTCGGCTTCAACAATTTTCAACTGAAACGGGAAAACTTGAAGACATTTCTCAGAATTTGATTTACTTTGGGATCAAGAAACCAATGCGAGTTGTCCGAGTTCGAGCACGAAGAAGCGCTCCGCCGCAGGCTTTGCCTCCATTGAAGAAACGCAATTCTGTCAAGAACGTTGACTCTGATATTCTGTTGTCCTCCAATGGTGTTTCTTGGAAAAGAGCATGTTTCCTTGCCAAGGGAGGCTTCGGTTCTGTCTATCTCGCGATGACCACACTGGTTAGTCAAGTAAATCGCCGTCTCCCCTATCAAATAGCTGTGAAGTCTGCTTCTATGAGTAAATCTTTCTCCCTTCAGTACGAAAAACTAGTTCTTTGCAAACTCAATGGAAGTCCTTACGTGATACGTTGTTATGGGGATGAAGTAACTGAAACTAGCAATGGCGACAAGATATATAATATTTTGCTAGAGTATTGTTCCGGACTGAGTTTAGAGCATCAAATCAAAAAGATGGCAGGGTTGCCTGAATCGGTTGTTAAAAGCTACACAAGGGATCTGGTTAGAGGGTTGAAATATATTCACGATCATGGTTATGCTCATTGCGATATCAAGCCCTGCAACATCTTGCTTGTGCCTAGCAGTAAATCGGATTCTAGATTTGTGGCGAAAATTGCAGACTTTGGTTTGGGAAAGGAGATGGAAGACGAATGGGACGACGGTTTGCCGGAAATAAGAGGGACATATCGTTATATGTCGCCGGAATTAATTAAAGAAAAGAGAGTTGATTATCCGGTTGATATATGGGCTCTTGGTTGCTCAGTAGTGGAGATGTTGAGTGGAAAACCTGTTTGGAATTGTTCAGATGTTGACCAGCTGATGCAAGTAATAGGTTACAGCAACCAAGTTCCTGAATTACCATTTTGTCTGCATGATCTAGTAAGTGCCGATTGTGAAGACTTCTTGAGCAAGTGTCTTGCCAGGAATGTTGCGGATGGATGGACTGCTGATATGTTGCTTCAACATCCCTTCCTTGCTCAACATTGATGGAAAGTTATTGGGATTCTTGTATGTAAATGTAGGTATAGTTATTTGATTTTTGTAGCCATAGCTTGATTTTCAACAGTGGAGATGTTGAAGCTTTGTAATTCTAATTTTCGCTTCAACACCCCTTCCAATTCCGAACACACTCTTGAGGATGTTGTAATTTTTCTATTATATTAATGAAATGCAACTCTTATTTAATGAGTATTGATATGATTTTAGTGCTGTGAATTAGATTTAGTTAATGAATTAATGATATGAAGCTTTGTAAGTAATGTTCTTTTTGTTCTGTTCACGATTTAATGTTTACTGGCAAGACTGATGAAAGGACCTGGACAATATGTGAGCTTAACAGCAATGTTAAGTGTTAAAATGTTTCCTAGTTTTATACAAGAAAACTAATGAAATCATTTTTTAGTTAATGAATTTGATTTTTACGCGCAAAAACAGTTCCATGCAATAACCAACACATTTCATCTACTGTGGAAAGAATTGTATCATTGCACAATTGAAACAATTATTTCAGACAAGATTATTATGTTTCTCCTTTGTCAAGTATTATCAATTGACCACATCACAATCAAATTCCAAAAGAATGTTATGTTTGGCGCGGAGCAAGAACAGCAAGGATTACATTCCCAGGATTTTCTTGAACTTCAGGAATTTAACAGCTAGCAGAGAGGAAAGGAAATATCATGATGAGCTAACCAGTTCAAGCGTCGGTATTGATGTCCCTGATAAGAAGGCTTTGACAAGAGTGAGATCTAGATTTGGTTTATGAAGAGGAACTTCATGGCCTGCTCCTCTCACCACCACAAATGTAAGTCTCGCATATTCTTGGGTCCATCCGCCGACCTGTTTCACCACATACGTTATTTCTCTCGCATTCCCTTTGCAAGGATAAAAAGTCCAGCTCATAAACAGAACATGAATCCGATTTTCATGTGCAGATAATATAAAGTTGTGATTTGATAAGCACTTCTTCAGAAAAAATTTTTTACCTGTCCACCGTCATACCAGGCATGCCACAGCTTCGCTGTTGGGAGCTTGAGAGCATCTATGCTATACCTAGTGGAAGTAACTGGGATGACTACATCGGTATCACCACTGTCATAGCAGAAAAGAAGCAAAAAATAAAAATAACAATAAATTTAAATAAAGCCGCAATGAACTTATCATTGTATGATGCATCAAAGAGAAAAATGAAGGGGATGCAAAATCAGAAAGGAGTGTGTTGGAAGACCAGCCTAAAAGTGCAGTTGCGGCCAAAAAGGGGAATGCAGGTAGGAGGCCGCCCACAGCCCTTGCTATCAGAAGAGGAAACCAGGCATGTCCAGTTTAGGAAGGAGTTAAATTCATTAGGAGTGTTTTTCTATTTAGTTTTCCATCCTCAAACATGCATTTTTATTGTGCATAACCATTAACAATGTTGGACAAGTTAAACAAACTGAATTTTTTGTTTTTATTAATATCAACAGTTTTCTAAGAAATCATGCTGATCAAGTGCAAAAGGAACATTGCTTACATTAAAATTTCAGTAGCAATAGTCAATGATGAATGCTCTCGGCGTAAAAGAGATACAGATATAAATCCACAGAATGTATCTGTTTGGTTACAAATGCACAGAATGTATGAGCTGAATCCATATTTGCAGTCCGGCTTGTATGAGCTCATGATAAATGTCCAGCACTGTCCTGGGAGAATCCTTCCAGTTACCATTTATTACATCACTGCAAAATTGTAACAAAGAGAAAACTCATGTCCCAGTGAAGACAATTGGACAAAAAGTTTCCATGAGCAGGAAAGTCAATATTATTTATTTGATCAAACAATCAACAAATATAAAGTAATAGTGAGAACAACGTTTTTTACCAAGTTAAAAAGAAAACTTTCACTCGCAACATTTCCTGGTAGGGAGGAGTATACGTGTTCCTGCTGACCCATTATCATCTAGCCAACATACCTGCAAGTCTCCCACTTTTTGGTGCGAATTCTGGTGAAACATGAAGTGCCTTCTGAACCTCAGGCTTGTTGAAGTAAACAGCTGAATGTGCCTCGGTGCAGGGATCATACTTTTCAGTCACGCGACCAACTCTCTGTCACATATCAGATTACATTTCTCTAAGAGCAGAAATAAATATCGCATATTATAGCAACCAAAGAAACATGCCTCATGAATATGAATTAATGTTTTCTGAAGCTTGAAAATTAAGCTAAAAGGAAGCCAAACTGAGTTTTTAGCATTCTTTATTTTACTTAGAGATGCAACAGCTACTGCAACAGCTGCATTTGGTTCTGTTAACCACTAGGATCAAGGAATCCTGCGTAAGTTGTTAGGTCCAATAATTAAGAAAAACCTGGAACTGACAAAATGTGACATCCAAGTCAGGGTTAGCATACTAAGGAGACAAAGTCTTGAATTCCAGGAAGCAAAGATACGGAGGGGAAAAAAAAACTTTCAAAGAGTTCTCACTGCAAAAGTGCTATGTCCTGCCAATGTAAGTATACTGTTATTAGGAGTAAAGAAGGACCGAAAAAAACACATCTTGGTTTTCAGAAAGGAAAGAAATGGGAGAGCATTTCACAAATAGGTTTCTTCACCGAATGTGCTGTACAATTCACCAAAAAATATCATTTTGGCATAGTTCCTCAAGGAATGACCAACTGAAGCACTATATACATAGGGACAATGATAAAAAAAAAAAAGTGAAAGAAAATTAAAGTAGGCATTAGATTGACAGAGTTCTCACTCACCAGCATCTTTTTCCATAATTGATTTGTCTGGCTAACATTGGCAGTGCAGGGAGGAGTGTAAATGCTGTACGGGTCACTATTTCCAAGTTCTTCGCTTGCAATGTCCAGAATCTTATCACAAGCATCTGAGCTATGAACAAATGACTGATAATCACATAGAAGATTAAGCCTCCTGTATGTTTGGTCAGAAATCAAACCAGCTGACCACATAAACCGGAAGAATCCCAAATGGTTGTGGTAATCATCAGTAAGCCCATTTACTACCTGTATTGCAAATTTGTTGGTTCTTTAGTTTCTTTAGATGACACACAATGACCAGATAGGTATGTTTATCTAGAGTTCATACCATGTAACCTTTCAGATTAATTGCCTTTTCCCTTCTTATACAGTTATGCCTTACAATGGCTTGGCTAAGCTGAGGAACATAATGACCTGGAGAATAGATTTCAAATTTGAAATAAAACAAATAAAAAATCACAAAATCACTAGTTCAACCATGACAGCTCAAATTCAATAGCAACGAGTTAAAAAAGATATTGAAGAAAAGGTAAACTAAGTGAAGTTATATTCACAACTAAATGCCAGATAGCTATAAAATTAAATCCAAAAATTGGAAGAAACTTTACCCAAGGACAAAATAAACACTAAACCTACAGCATTAATTTCTTTGACATTTAAAACATCACAATCACTTAAAGAGTCTTTATTACTGATTTCACCAACAGTATTTGTTGACTGTTAGCTCATTTCAGTCTCAGAGGGTAATTTTAAAAGCAGGATTCAACACTTTCGCTAACTCAATTCAGTAAAGTTTATCACACAACAGCAAATAAGTTCTTTATTTCTTCTTATTCATATTCCATTCTATGCTCCTGGTACATGTTAAAACTCAACTCAAAATTTGGTATACTTCTTAGCTAATCACAAATAAACCATGCAAGTTCAGTATGATATTGCTAGAATAGTCACACAGCTAGGAAAATTTGCCAATTCCATTTATACCATTTGCCACATATGCATGAATAAAAATTCATCACGTCCTCTAGACAAAGGAAACACAAAAAGGGGGAAAAAACAGGGAGAGAGAGAGAGAGAGAGGGAGAGAGATCATTTTTACCAGCATAGCTCTCGCCTGAAATATAGAAGTCCCTTCCCTTGTATTGTGGGAAGTGCTCAAACCACTTTAGCAAAAAAGTTAGCGAGTCAGCAGCTGCAAATTGAAGGAGTTTAGGGTATCACTAGACAAGCTATCAACAACTATGAAGAAGTAGAATTACAAGTAAAAAGTTGATTGTTGCAGTACCAGTCCTTTATCACCATTGTTTAGCAGATCTGAGGAAGTGTTTGAGTATGAAAAACCAACTCCAACAGGGGAATCAAGAAATAAAATATTTGCAACTGCAAAATTATAAACCATAAGAAATTATTTAACATAATTGAATTTGTCGGAATTAAAATTACGTCCTAGCAATATCCACATCGTTCAAAATCTAAAACGCAGGTAATGCAAGTAAAATTCCTGACTCTAACTAGTACAATCCATCTGCAAGATATCATGTTTTGAAACCTGACAGTATATTGAGCCAGTTTAATCAGAGTAAGGAAAAAGGAAAATAGGCAAAAGAATGCTAGAAACACACATATAGACATATTATAAAGTGCAGTTACTTGTACATTATGTTCACCCCAGTGGGAATAATGACTATAAAATTCAGAAAACACAATTTGAATCAACCGGAAACTACTAATGCAGCTCAAGCATAGCAAATGAGGAGTATGGTACATCAGCTAACTGACATTGATTAACAAGCATCACAAAACCTCAAAAATTTACACAAATGGTATCATCCATCAATTAATATATTTACACCATTAATATAAGAACAATTTTGAGAAGTTGTATGCATGAACAATAGAAATGGTAATTGCAATAGAGTTTACACTAACAAAAAACACTAATTACAAGAGTAAACAAAAGGAGAACTGGAAATTTTATATTTACCTTGATTCCAAGAGTAAGGATTCAAATAAAGGGTCTTCCCGTCTGGCTTAATGTGAAATGGACCAATCTCCTCTGCCTCTCCATAAGCAATGGAGGAGTACCCAGGTCCTAAGGAAACATAACTGGTTCAGAACCAACCTTGAGAAAAGAGGATGTACAATCAAACTATCATACACTAATAAAGCAAAGGGGCAAATGACTGATCCAACATAGACAATAGAAAGACTGGAATAACATACAGATAGCAACTTAATTGACTTAGAAAACATGGTTTTTAGATACAGAAAGTTAAGTGCTGTCGATTAGCAAACAAGAAATTCACAAACCAATAAAATAGCAAAAACTAACATCAAGAAATAGGCCTGTACTCTTTGCCTTGTTTGAATGATTGAACCACCAATTGCTGAAACAATTGTTGGCACCAACAGTATAAACTCTTAACTTGTTTCAATTACCAAATGCTTTTACAATTAATTAAATTACATTAAATCACTAAAATACTCGATCTTAATTACCAAAAAATCTATGCCAAAAAAGGAAAGATAAGAAAGTAACTCAAAATGGAATCTAAGCAAAACCCATGATCAATCAAATCACCAATCAAAATCAAAACTTTATTGCTGTCATAGCAAGATTAATAGCAAAATAAAAAGGAACAAAAACAGCAACAGAGCAATAATAATTGGAATTAACAACTCAGGAAAAGGGATTGACTTTGACCTCCATTGAGCCAAAGAAGAAGAGGTTTTGATTGAGGATCATCAACAGCTTCAAAGAACCAATAAAAGAGAGCTCTTCCAGCTTCTTCATTGACAGTGAGGTAGCCAGAATAGTGGGAAAAGCTAACGTTGAAGTTTTGGCCTGGTAGCTTCAAAACTCTGTCCAGCTCTTGTTGGGTTGTTGGGCCAATCAAAGATGATGCTGCAACTCCATTGCCCACATTACAATTGACTGAAATGATTGTTGTTGTTACAAGAATATTGAGCCAACAAAGTGCCCATCTTGGATTGGCCATTTTTTCTAACTATTCCGTACACTTGCGTTTTTATAGATGGAACTGAGTAGAGAGAGAGAGAGAGCAGTTTCTTTCCATCGTTCATGATGAGGGATGAGTTGTGGAACGGAACCAAAACCGTCGTTTCGACCGTCACCAGGCCCTGGGTTTGTTTCATACTAGAACCGAATTGAACAGAGGTTTTTTATGGGCATAAAAACTTTTTAGGTTTTTTGATAAGTCATTTTAAATTTAATTGATTCCACCAAAAATTAAATATATAATCTTTTGACACTAAAATTGACTTTAATACCACTGAAAGAGCATAAAAATTTGCAGATAAATTTTACATCAAAATATAATTGTGATTCTGTTAAATTGAGTTATTAATTATTTCAAAACGTAAAGGTATAAATATTAAAAATCTTCCAAACAATATTGTTTGGTATCATTTAGGGAGGTAAAAATTTTATAAGAGGCAAAAAATGAATAATACAAAATAGTAATATATTCCAAATTTGTAAGAAAAAGGATTTAACCGCTAAACAGGATATAATTGAACCGGTCTTTTTTTGGGTCAAGACCGGTTAAACCTTGTATAATCTTATTGACCAATACCCGGTTCGGTTAGAGAAGGCACATTTATGGAAGGAAACATGAATAATAGTGGTGGGGCCTAAGCTGAGAACATGAATGCTGTGTTGCACAGTCCAAGAAGGCAAGAGCGGATAGTTGTGAAAATGATGATGGATCGTTTTCTGCTGTCGTTGGCCATGCTGTTTTTATTGCAGATGAGGCTACACAAAACCTGTTCGTTTTTTTTTTATGACGAGGAATCCTTACTCAACAACCCATCGTTAGGATTCCACATATGTCAACAGTAAAATGAAGTTAGTTCAGATTGAACCTAAGAGTTCTCATGCACAAGAAAATATCTTTGCCAATTATTTTACTCGTGGTGGATTTCAGTTCCCATTTTTGTAAGACGAGAAAGGCTAGCAAAACCTTTTTTTGTTATTCTTTTTCGACGCTTCTTTTGTGATTGATCTATTTCATTTTTTTATATACTCTAAGTTTCTTTTTAAGAGGATGGTAGTGGGCGTACCTCTTCGAATAATTGTTTTTACGAGACGTCTTTCCTCTTCAATAATTGGTTCATAACCAGGGACGAAGCCAGGAAATTTTTTGGCCGGGGGCACCACGTGAATACATAATAAAGAAAAGGAGACGTACTCAGTGACGGATGCAGAAGGAATTTCTGGGCACCATTTGTATATTATGAAAAAGAAAAGGTGTGACATACCTGTTGAATTTCCGTTCCAGGTTCTTTGTTCTATCAATAAACGGCTCCAAAATTTCTGAAGGTGATATAAAACTGTAATTGAGAAAAGGTGATGAAAACAACAAAAATAATTCAGGTACCAACAAAGTGAAAAAACAGAATTCAAAGAGACTAAGAAAATTTAGCTAAGAAAAACAATAATTTAATCCATCATTAACCAACTGCAACATAATCAATTCACAGCAAAAGAGCACATTTACAGTTTGATGAACTGCAGTTCCAGGAACAAGATCATCGATAATAATTTTGCCATAAGGAGCACATTTACAGTTTGATGAACAGTTCCAGGAACAAGATCA
>CAODLS011526116.1:0-12479 GCA_948243855.1 Flueggea neowawraea
ACATCAACGCCATCTGCAATCGCATCATCAAAAGCTGCTAATATAGCCGAAGTGTGGCAGCTAATTGGCGAACATACTCTATAAACTGCAATTCTTGAACCAGGGGATCCCCCTCTTGCTGTTCCCGAAGATACGCCATAATAAGATGCACCTGAAACAGCACTTCCGGCTGCGGTGGAAGCTACATGAGTACCGTGCCCTATTGCGTCCCTGGGTGTGTTGTAGTCTACATTGTCATCATCATCACCATTGTAAAATCTTGGTCCTATTATGTTTCTGTTGATAAAAACAATGAAATGATAAATTGTATGATTGTATTACACTAAAATTTAATTCCCTGAGAAGCAGCCTTCTACCTGTTGCAGTTTGATGAGTTGAAATCTTGCCCTTTTACACAGGTCCCCTTCCAACGTGATGGAATAGGTTCCATGTCTTTGTCATTAAAACTCTCGGATTCAGGCCAAATTCCTGAATTCAGTGTGATACATGCTGCTTAATATTTATGTCGCTAGGAATCTGAACAATCTTCATAAATTTTTATAGAACATGAAGTTTACCTGTGTCTAAAATTCCAATTATTGCGCCAGATTCCTGAGTGGTTGAGCTAGAGTCTGGCTTAGCATGGGAATCAATAACAACATCAGGATATCGTAGAAAATCCCAGGAACGTGTTGTATGGAGCTGCAAGACACGATCTGGAAAGACAGATACGACTCCTGGTTGTCGAGTAATTGATTGTGCTTCCTCTGCTGACATTCGAGCTGCAAATCCTGAGATTCCATGTTTTTAGTGGTGTATCAAAGCATTCCTTCGCCTGCCAATCATAGTCAATATGAGCTCTTCAGTCTTAAAACCATTCTGACACAAATTAGGCGTCTAGGTAAGATCACCTTGATGCTAGGATCAACTTCTTGTATTCTCTTATTAAATTCAGATCCTATTTTCAGGATTCGTATCAATGATATAAACAAGTTGCAACAAAAATCTAAACATCCTGAACAAGTAATTGAAAACAAAAAAAACTATTATTACAGTATTAGCCTGGTGGACTTCATTTGATCTTCCTGTCGTCCGTAAATGTTGTAAAACCAAAACTTGCATTCACCTTTTAATGACAGAGTTTAGAATCTGTGATCATTCTTCAAGGAACCATTTGATGACACTGGAGATCCCATGTAAACAATGTAAACACCAATGTCATCCTTTGCAGCCCCTGAAGCTCCCGCTGTTTCTACAACAAATGACACAGCGAGTAAAAAGAACGTGGCTATTAGAACAGCTTTCATGGTTTTCCACTTATCAAAAGAGCTCTTTCGTTATAAATTGGAGAACTCCAGTGGCGCCAAACCAGCTCTATTTATAATAGAAAAATGGTGGATAATTGCAAATCCACCAGTCTCTTAACATCCACCCAAAGTGCTGTATTGCTCATCTCTAATTTACCATTACCAGGGGATACACAATGCGCTGGTGCTGATGACAGATTAAGGAAGTGGATAGTAATGGTGAGATGAATGGACATACAAGATTTTCTATTTTATAATATTAATTACATTTGTATCATGATTTTTAGGTAACAAGTTTAGCAAACTCACCGGTCATGCCATTTAGATGGGAAGTTTTCTTTCCTAGAAAGAGTATTATTGTTACCTTCCAATACATAATTCTCTATAAGGAATCCTAAGAATTATTCAAACTACAATGAGTGTCATTCATTGGACTGAACTAAAACATGGACCCTACAAGTATGAAAAGTTTGGCAATCGAACTGGTTAATGAGGAGCATCCAAGGCATGTTGCTTGTGCCCTTAAAATCATACATTGTGTTCCTTCTTTAAGAGAAACATGGATGGACGATAATTGCGTCTGAAATTCGTATGTGAGCACAATGACTGTAAGGGTCATCATTGTTTTCCTCTGATGCCAAAAGAGCAGGAAGTTTTGGTGGGTATTATCAATCGTAGATCTTTGTAGTGGTGGTGATGCCAAAATTTGTCAAAATGCAGTTCCAGTATTGCCGTTTCTTGACTGAATCTGAAATGGCGTCAGTGCTCCACTGAAGGCCACTAATTTCATTCCTCCCTAATCTTGGAGAAGATAACCCACCTTAACAATGAAGTAGGATTCCACTCACTAGCAATTGTTTTTTTTTTCCTTTCTTTTTTTGTATGAAGTGTTACCACATGTTTTAATGGAGGCTCCACTGTTGATAATTACATAAATCTAACAATGCTTTATATAATTTAATTTCTACAATATCGGCTCAAGTGTTATCCCTATTCATGAGGGAAAACTATGGCTTATATATCCTTTTCTAATTCTGTTTCCATTAGGTGGTCACAGTTAATGAACCGGCGGTTTTAGTTCTGATCCGATTCTGATTTTGACCGGTTTGTCAATGGTTTGGTCATTGGTTCCAATTCCAATTTAGTTCGGCTCAAACTGATTTTTTTATTTTTTATTAAATATTGTTAAAATCACTGGTTTAGAAAAATTGAACATTTGGTTTTGGTTAAAATTGCTAATTTAAGATGATTAAAATCACTGATTTAAGATGTTAATCTATAGTTTTGGTTAAAACTATTAGTGTTTACTACCCTTTGAACCAAAATTAACCCGTGAATCTCTGATTTTTACTGTATTATTCACAATTTCGGTCCAATTCAACGGTTTCGGTTCGGTTTGGCCGTGTCTTTTTCTATCTGTGTTGCCAAATTCTATTTTTCACTTTTATACTCATTATTATTTTCAGGACGCCATTTTAACTTTTAAAACGCCAATATATAAACAGTGTGTTTTGCAATTTTCTCCTTTTTTTATAATTTTCCGCTCTTTCTCGAGACTTGAAATTTTTGTCTCCCTCTCTTTATTACATCTCTGCATTGATTTCTCTCTCTTTTCTCTTAGTTTTCATCTCTTCTTTCACCAAAATTGAGTTTCTTCTTTTTCTTCGTTTCTTTTTTGTGTTCTCTGAGCTTTTTTTAGGGTTTTTCATTCTCATGATCGGATTTGTTTAAATACTTTTAGGCTTTGTTTGGTATGTTTATAAAAATTTTTGAAAAATTAATTACTGAAAAAATATATTACTTAAGAAGTTAATTAGTAGGAGAGCATAATTTCGTTGTGTTTGATATGAAATAATATTTTTTGAGAAATGTGTAAAAAGTGTAATTATAATGTAATTTTTATTAGTTAAAGACTATAATGTTCTTGAAAAAATATAATTTCTTATTTAAATATTTTTTTTATGAAAAATTATCACTAAATAAAAAAATTTCCATAGAGTATTTTCACTAAATCGTAATTTATTTCTTATTATAGACTTTATTCAATTCTATGATTTACTTTAACATCTATTAAAAATCAAACATCCAAAATTTTTTGGAACCCATTCCTGACATTTAGTTTGGATCAAAATACTAGTGAAGCTTTGGTTTCTGACTTTACGGTAGATGGAAGGTGGGATGTTTCTGAACTTCAAAGCACGTTCAGTGACTGAGACTGTCAACTGATTTTGAGAATTCCTCTTGCGGTTCATCAAATGGAGGATAAGCTGATTTGGTTGCTGGACAGCAAAGGGAAATACTCGGTTAAATCTGCTTACAAGGTTCTTTATGGCACACAATTTGTGGGTAATGTAGAGGACGTGAGAATGTGTAACAAACTTTGGAACTTACAGTTGCTTGGACAGGTTAAGCACTTCATGTGGAGGGCACTCAGAGATGTACTTCCTAATAACTTGCGTCTAATTGATAAACATATTGACGTAGTTGCAATTTGTGATGTTTGTAGTTGCAACATTGAAACTTCTTTGCATTGTTTTTGGGATTGTGCATGTGCCAGATTGGTATGGTTGTTGTCGGAGCTGAATGTGTGGATTTTTCAGGAAACTCTTTCTTGATTGGTTTAGGGGTATGTATAAACGCTACTCGCTTGGGGCTTTGCAGTGATTTTGTTGGGCAATTTGGAGGCATAGAGATGAGGTTGTATGGAACAACAATTTCAAGTCTCCGGATTGTATGTTGAGGGTATGCTCGTTGAAGCGATCTGAATGGTTGGAGGCAGATCAGGTGTCTTCACCTAGGTGCTTTATTGCTGGTGTTGTTGGGGCTATTTTGTCTGGTGTTTGGGATTCTCCGGTGGAAAGGGGTTTAAAGTTAACATTGATGCTACATGTTTTCAAGAATTTAATATAACCAGTAATGCAATTGGAAATGTGGTGGGAGCCTTCACTAGATGTCTCCCTTATTTTGTTGAATCTAACATTGCCGAAGCTTTGTGTGAAAGAAGTGCTGAGTTGGATCAAAGATTTGGGATTAAATGATGTTGTCATTGAGATGGACTCCCTCATCTCTGTGGGAGCAGTAAACCGGCCAAAGGAGGATGATTCCTACTTTGGTGTTTTGATTTTGGATTGTCTTGCTTTGCTTCAATCTCTTGATGCAGTCTATATGGTTCATATTTCTAGGAACGTTAATGTGTTAATGAAGTTCATATTTCTTTACCATGCCAATGAAGCGACTCATTCCAGTTGAAGAAAAAAAAAATACCGTGCCCTGCTCTTGACCAAAAAAAAAATACTGTCCCTGCCAAAATCTTGGCTTGGGCTAGGCTTAGTTCCTGGATATTACTTCTTGGGCTGATTAAAAACTCTCCCCACGAAGTCTAGTCCAATTGTCCAAACATTTTTCACTGAAAAAGAAGTTGCGATGACTGAAATGTGGTGCGAAGGACTTCGTAGAGTGGGCGACTCTTCACGTGGCAATGGGTCAAAGTCCGAAGCATAACTATCTGAATTCTAAACCTTTGTCAAAGTAAATGAGCCTCTTTTTTTTATCAGAATTCTGTTGTATTACTGGGTAATAGGCCAATTTTATATATTCAGCCAATCATAGTATATCTTTAGAGGAAGAAAAGAAACAAGGAACCCAACCAAGTTGAATCAATAATGGCGCCACGGCATAGCTGAAATGAATGAAAACAAAAGGCACATACTATTACATATGGACTCCTGATATTCTCAGCATTAACGACCATGCATGTAACTTCATTCAATGAATCATAACTCTTATCATGATCACAGAAAAAAAAAACAAACAAAAAGAATCCTAACTCTTAAGCCAAACCCACATCAGAAATTTTTCTCGTTTCTCGATTAGTGTGGCATGCCGCACTTACCGTGTAAGATAATATGATCAGTCTTAAACTAAACCTAAACCCACATCAATATAACACATCCTATACAAATCTATTATCTATGCTTAAACCTAAACCCTCATGAATATAATACATCATGTACGAATCTATGCCCAAACCCACATCAATACAATACACCATGTACAAATCTATGAAGTACTAATTACTTACACGGGAGCATATTTTCACTTATGCACCAAAAAAAAATAATTGAGTGACATTTAAAAAATAGACTCGGTGTAAACAAGTATTGTCCACAAATTTATTGGTAGATAGTCAGAGCCGGGTCTGATTAAGGCTCCCAAATCGACATGGCCTCAAAAATCTTAGAGAGAAATTTATGTGCTATATATATATTTACTTGTTAACAAGTTTTTTCAGTTTAGCAGGATAAGAAAGTGATTGTTTTTGGGTAAAATAAAATAAAATAACGGGGCTCTCAAGATACGAAAATTTCATTATGGGGATTTTATATTTGGCAAGTTTATGAAAGTTAGAAAAATGTGAAAGATTAAATCAAATAATCACTAAAATAGCGTAATATACACAACCGTCTTTTTAATGGTCCACAAGAGTATTCTATATTATCAATGAAAAATTAAAATTCTTTTCTAAATTATCCTCTAATTTTATTTATTAAAAATTAGATTCTTTTCAGAACTGTCTCATTACTTATCGAATTTCTTTGATGATACCTATGATTTATACTTGAATTGGCAGAAAAATACTCCAAAATTAGATTTTTGTTCCCCTCCAAATTTTGAGACATTGGTGGCATTTTTTCAACATATAATTTTCTAGAAATATATTTCATATCAAAAGGGCATTAGACTATAATCTCGCCTAGAACTCCGATTATGACGGAGACGGTTGTGTATCATTTTATCCTTTATCTTGTAGAAAAAAATGGAACAGATTAATGTAATAGTAAATGTTGTCAGCACAAGGCAAAAGAAAAGATTAATAATATGAGAGAGGATAAAATGGCGGTTGAGATAAGGATTGTAACAACTGTGACAGTGAGAGGCACACATTTGTGTGCATGTCCCCGATTGATACTATTGGGAGAGATGCAAAATAACAGAAAGAAAACAGACCCAACCACAATAATAATCAATAGTAAGTCCAGGAACATAACTCCTCATCTAAGCATCTCTCAGTACCATTCGTCTCTTTATAGCCACTTGATACATTAATTGATGCAGAAGTATGAAAACCAATAAAAATATCAAACAAAATACTCCTCCAACTTGGCAATTTTGTAGTCAAATTGTACCAGAAAAAGCCAAAAAGGAATATGGACTAAAAGTTTAGATTAAACAAAACATGCCTGCATTCTTTCTGATTCCTCCTCAAAATGGAGCAGTTGAGCTTCTCTGGAGACTACGCTTTTTTGGAAGCTGTGTTGGAGCTGCCAATAACTGCAATGTCACAAACATTAATCAATATTCATAGCTATATAAATCATTCACAGCTACATAACCAATATTGTTAAGATAAAAGCAAAAGATTCCGTACGAGGAATCTAGTAAAATATTAAGTGCTGACCCTTTCTTTTTGCTGCTTTCTGAGCTTCGCATTTTCCTCCATCAATACAGCAACTTTAAGTTCCAACTCGTTTGTGTAAGTCTGTACAGTATTGGTTTAGAAATAGTCATTCATGCAAGTAAAAATAATTAAAAAAAAAACTTCATGAGTTTGTATGAGTAAAAGATGAAATAAAAAGAAAGAAAGACCCCTGCTTTCTAGCCCTGGACCGAGCAGCTGATTCTCTGTTCTTGATCATGCGTTTATGTCTCCGATCACCGGTGTTTTCGTCATTTACCTCAGGCCTTTTCTTAGATATGCATGGAGAAACTGAAGTAGCTAAATTTTGAATCACAGAACACAAAGAGTTGTTATCAGCACTTGCAAAACTTTGCAATTTGGGTTTAGACCATGATTTCAAGCTCAATGCGGTGGCTGGAGGAAGCTCAATAGGATCGAAAGAAGTAGTTCCCTCAAGAAAGGAGGATTCAGTGGGTGTAACCCTTCTGGGTTGATCTTTGCTGGAGGGTTTAACCAATATTGTTGCAGAATCATACTGGGAAAAGCAGGGCAGTCAGTGTTACTGGACATAGTGGAGTCTGGATTTTCTTGAAGTGAAGCCAGGTTTACGTCTTTCCAGACCTCTTCCATGGATTCTTTTTGATTCTATATGAATTTGATCTCTGGAGAGGAGGAAGAGGAAGGTGAAGTCCAGGAGGGTCAACTAGCAACTCCACTACTGTTGTTGTGGGTTTGGTTACTCTTTAACATCTCTAATTTGTGTATGACAAAAGAAATCATACGCGAATTGGACTAACAGTTTCTCTTTGACAAATGACGTTGAGTTGAGAATGTAATAGTAACTTACGACTTTATATAATAGCTCAACCTCATCCATTAAGTAAACTCTTGGCTACTAAAACAAGACCAGTTTCATCAATCAATATAACATTTTTAGCCATACTGCGTAGATTTTGCATACTATAGAGGCAAATATGATTCGATACGATGAGAAGAGTGACCACTGTTAGATGCCGGCTACGTTGTCTTTAGTCCGGAACTAAACCAAAAGGGAAACGAGTCTATGCAGTGGTCCGGCACAGAAAAATGGAAATGCACACTCTTTACCTTGAGCAATCTCACACCAACTTGAAGCCATTGCAATCAGAGAGATTCCTATTCAAAGCCCGACAAAGACCATCTATTACAGTCATCTCTTCTCTTTGTTGCTCCCCAAGTGTTTTCTATCATCTTTCTTTGCTTTTAAACGAAAGACCAGACTTTTCTGGGTCTACTTTTCTAACCAACACGACCCCTGGCGCATGGTTTTGGCAGTCAACGATTGCCTGCTTTGTGAGTTACTTTCTAATATTAGCCAGAGAAAAGTTGACAGAATGTCCAATGTTGACAAGCAAAGCACGCAATTTACGTGGCAACGAATTAATCTTACATTAGGCTTCTGGTATGCCTTACAGACACGATATCCAAACATATTGTGTTCATCCGTCTGAGAATTTGATAGCATAGTCACTCACTGTAGCCTAAAATTTCACCACTGCTCTGATTACAAAGGCTGCCCCCTTTGACGGACAAAAGCTGTCCAGATTCATTGACTTCCTAAACTAATTCTACCCCTTGAAGCACCTCTTTTATTGTTTCCTTCTGTTTAATCCCTGTTCTTGACCGAGCCAAAAAGTCTAAACAATCAAGAGAAGTAAAGAAAATAAAGGGAATAGCTACTAGGAAAGATTAAATCAAATCATCGCGCTAAAAGCAATGAAACAAAAATCTCTTTCCCAAAAATAGCAGTTTCATGCTCGGCAATGGAGGCAAAAGCTCCATCATTTCCACGGTAATGTTGCCAACCAATGTCACCAAACAAATTAAGTCAAAACAAAAGAAAAACAATCATCCACACCAAAAAACTAAGTTATACAAAAATCAAAAAAACTTATAATCCTACCCAATTAAGGGCCCATGTTCTTTTTGTTTCGTGTTTCTTCTCTTGATAAATATCTATATAAATCTTATTCTGTTCTGCTGTATGTGCCTCATTCAAGCTTTTCCAAAAACCAAGCACAGCATAGGACAAAAATTAAAGGTGCTTTTAACCTCCATAGCAGCATCCATCACCACTCCCTACAAAAACAACAAGCTCGCTATCCAAAAATTGGATTTACTCGTACAGAAGGCATTGACACTTGACAGATTACTCAGCTTCAACTTGAATCTTCAGTACCCTTCTCTTGAGAGGCTAACTCGGTTGAACTTCTGGGATCATCCTCTGATTGAGGATGTGCATTGGAACTCTGGTTGGCAGCTGCATCTTCCAATGCTACCTTTTGAAAAGAAGTTGACAAAGCCGAGAATTGAGAACCGGTATCTGAGGGAAGCCGACCAGAACTAGGTATCCATTGGCTCCAATCATTACGCCTCCTAATTTTTTCATCCTGCATTACATTTTAAAGTTAGAAGTTACAAAAGAACTAAATTCTGATAGAACATTAACGATAGTTCTATAAATTATAACATGATCTAAAATATGCATTTATAGGAAACTCAAAATTTCCCCAAAACAGATGATGAGATTCAAAAAATAAGAAATTTGTCAAGTTCAGGCTTGATATTTAAACAAACAAAAAGACGTACCTGCACTTCTACAACAGTTGAAGACCTCAAGGAATCTAAAATCAATCCAATGTCACTTGTCATACTTTTAACCTGGAAAAGCATAGGCATGAAGCAAACTTATCTGCAAACACCTCAATTGAAATTGGCACAATACAGCTATAAAGTTTTCTTAACCAATAAAAAAAAAAAAAAAGAAGAAGAAATGCAGGACTTAGTAATGAACAAACATTGCAACTGTGAACATATATAATCACTCAAAACTGCATAGAACATATATAAAATAAAGAATATGCAACATTACAGGAATCAACTCTGCCAACAGTTATTAGCTAGAAGTTATTTCCAGAACATAAATCACTTTCCTGTACATTATTTATTCCAAAGTGTAAAATGAGACAGATTTTTTCCATAGAAAAGGCCTATATACACAACCAACATTCAGCAATCAAAATCCATAAAATCCCATCTCTAATTTCAGCAGGCTTGAAAAGGAAGCAATATAAACAACACAAAAGAGCATACAGACATATTACAAGTACAGAAACCAATACATAAAACACAGAGACAAGGCCAACTTTCTTAATCTATCCAACAGCAGGAGCAAGGAAAAAAGAAGAAATAACACCCGACAAAAAAAATAGATGCTATGCACACCATCCAAAATCTGTGAGAAATATAAAAGTAGGAGAAATATTAACTTGAGATCGATATGCAATGCTGTTAGACAAGTACCAAAAGATCCTAGCCTGTGAAAACTCACACCATCTGCTGCATTCTGAATTTCCCAACTCCAAGGCAGCTCACAAACCTCACCCATGTATAAGGAGAAAAAGTTGAGGAAATGAGGTATAACTAAGAACTGCATGTTAGGGCACTTCACCATTTGAATAATATACTTCAAAGTTTAAACTAATTCGATTTTCTACCTATAACACCATGAACTCAAGGCACTTTGGGTATCTCCTAAGAGTAAATAAGAATTCAGCTTTTATATTACCAGCTCAAGCAGGCCATCACCAGTTCATTATCAATTTTAGTAAAAGAATTATTGAAATGCCAAAACAAAAATAATTACATCTTCATAAGCATCAAACTATCCAAGTGCGCACAGCTTAGAAACCCACCTCACATGAAATTCATTACAAATATCACATATACCAAAGCAACCTATAATCAATTACTACAAAGCATTAATGGATCATCTAATTAAGAAATACATTAATATATTATAGATCATCTAATTAGTAAAAAGAATATTATAGATCATCAAATTAAGAGATACATTAATCAGCTGATGAAACAAGGATCAAAAGCCTCATTCATAGATGCAACTTACTCGATTAAAACCAGCAATTAGATTAACTGGAACCCAGCCTTCCTCATCCATATTTGACTTCAAATAATCATCTTTAATTAAATTAGGATCACTGAACCAAAGAAACAAAAATTAAAACGGGTACTTAAATAAGCCAGCAAAAAGATAAAATTATGACAAATGACCTAAAGAGAATTATCAGTACCTGAAATAATATTCTATCTGACGCATTAACATAGCAGGCAAAGAAGTTTTAGCAAAAGGCATGACCAGGGGAGGTGGTGGCGGTGGTGGTGGAGGCATGAATGGCACACCCCCATAGGGGTCCAAAGGCAATGGAACATAAACAAAATCTGAAGAGAATAGAAGCATTAAATACAAAACCAAATGGCTATAAAGAACTGACTTGAGGGATGGGGTGGCTACCATGATAACCCATTGAATTTGGATAGGACCTGACAGGCTGGGAAGTAACAAATGCAACACCATTTGGTGATGGAGCTCGGAATCCCCTCGGAGAAGCTCTCTGAGGCTGCATGTTACCATCTCTAGCAGTTCCATGATGTCCACGGTCCTGATCATGCCTGCCTCCGTAATTGTTATGGTTGGAACCATCACCACGAGGTAGAATGTTGCCTTTCCTGGAGGTATGTCGATGATCGTTAAACACCTGAGGTTGTGGTGAAAATCCCCCAGGTAGTCTTGGTTCCCAATTGTTGGCCCTGTATGTGGGATCTCTAGGAGAGTGATTCGGCATTACAGGTACCAAATTACCATAACCATTGGGAACTATTGGAAAGGGAAACGGTGGTGGAGGCGGTGGCGGAGGGGGTGGGTGACTGAAGCCGTTTTGTGTATGCCCACCTCCAGAGCCACCACCACTATTACCACCACGCTTCATGGATCTTTGTCGGGCAGGCGGGTTATGATTAGATTTTGCATTGCCAGAAGATTGCTTCTGAGGCGCGTGTGGAATCACGGGTCCCTAGCACAACAAAATAATTTCAAATCTTCACTAACAATTTCTTTATCTGAATATTAATCAGCGAAAGCTGAAAAAATGCAATCAGTTTATGGTAGATAAAATAGGCAATCTTTCATAAATATAAACAAAAACAAAATAATCAATAACCTCAAAAAAAAAAGCCAAGTGTCAAATTTTCGAGTTCGAACATAAATAAAAGCTTGTATCGAGCTCGAATTCAGGGTATTTTAGCTGAGCTTGGCTTAACTACAGCCCTAAACCCAATTTACTTAACAAAAATAAAACTATCTGACTACAAGTATTATAAAATTATCGTACCTTATATTATTTGAAATTATTAAATTTTCATATCACAATTTTCTTTTACAGTTTGCTTTCCCTGAAAGAGCAGGGCAAGTGTCATCGGCTCACTGACTAATATAAAAGCCCAGGAACTAATTAAACTGAGTAACTGACTAAATATATTTATTTCTCTTTGTTTGATTGAATTTGGACGAAAATCGAATTGAAAAATTTATGTACTTTTGCAGTAGAAGGTTGTTGTATGGAATAATTCGGATATCCGACCTTTTTTCTCTTTTTGTTGTTACTACAAGTGCATGTCAAAGGCTCTACAGTGGGAAAAAATAATTACAAAATGGAAACGTTATTTGTTTGCGGATATATATTTTGTGATTGAATGGTAATTTTTTTTTATCAGACCTTAATTGGCCCACGAAGAGATAGTAACTCACTCACGCATAACACTCAAACCCGGACTTACATGTCAACAGGGTGTTGCTTGACCACTAAGACTTCTGAGTCGCTGCAATGGTGAAAAGTTGT
>CAODLS011526367.1:0-19034 GCA_948243855.1 Flueggea neowawraea
GATAGTGAGTTTTAGTCTAAGGACTCAAACATCACCACTGCATGAAAGCTACTTTGTGACAACGATCACAAAGTGCTTTCATAGCGGGCCAGTCCAATACATGTTCCCTAACATGCATCTATGTTGTAAGTTGATATCTCATATCCATAATCAGTAAAACGTGATTATCCACTTAGCAACACATTAATCTTTAATTCATTATCATTCCCATGATAATGATCTATTGGAGACATTTAGAATATTATTCCTTTTATCTTTATGGTTTTACTATCAAGTCACGTACTTGATGGCACAAAGAAGAATAAACTATTCATGGAGTTTTATCTTCATATAACCTATAATATTTCATAGAAATAAATGCCTCTTTATTATTAAATAAACCGAAATGACAATGTTTACATGATTGGGCTATGGCACAAAACTAACAGCATCAATGTATCATCACATAAAGTAAAACTCGTATCTTTTCCCTGTCTCACTTTTTTAATGCTAGCCAATAATTCCAGATCTCGTGGTTGTGCTTATTGAATTCTTTCTTTTAAAATAGGTCGAACTTTCGACGTGGAAAATAAGACTCCACAAGTTTCAATACTTAAGTCAACATTCATAGATCTTAAGCCAATTAAAGATGATAAGGAAGATACCAGAAGGCATGCAACACTACTACTAGATTTTCTACTCAAGGCATTTGCTACCGTGTTTGCTTTTCCAGGGTGCTACTCAATAGTATAATCATAATCTTTCAACAGTTCTATCCATCGTCATTGTCTCATGTTTAATTCTTTTTCGCTCATCAAATATTTCAAACTCTTATGATCAGCATAAATCTGGAATGTTTCACCATGTAAGTAATGCTGCCAAATTTTCAAAGCAAACACAAAATCAGCTAGCTCCAAATCGCGAACAGGATACAAAACTTCATTTGGCCTTATTTGTCTTGAAGGATATGCAATAACTTTTTCATGTTTCATAAGAACACAATCCAAACCTTAATGAGAAGCATCACTATAAATAACAAAACCACCAGAACCTGACTGAATATTCAAGATAGGAGTTGAGGTCAAACGATGCTTCAATTCATTAAAACTTCACTGGCAAGCTTCATTCCATTGGAAAGGATTATTCTTTCGAAGCAATTTTGTCAATGGACCAGTAATTTTGGAAATCCCCTTGACAAAACGTCGATAATAACCAGCCATACCAAGAAACTTCGCACTTCTGTTACATTTTTTGGTACCTCACAGTTTAATACTGCTTCCACTTTCTTTGGATCAACGTCTACTCCTCTGCTATAAACAACATGGCCTAAGAATGCAAAATGGTCTAACCAAAATTTACATTTACTCAATTTAGCATATAATTGTTTCTCCTGTAAAGTTTGCAAAACAAGCCCTAAATGGAATTTATGATCTTCTATACTTTTGGAATAGATAAGTATATCATCAATAAATATTCATCCACACTCATGTTATCCTGTTTCAATGCCAAAAACTCTCTATACTTTTCATATCTGTAAACCTCTGCCATATACTTATCTCAAAAATCCCATATAAAGTCATCCTAGGTAGCCTCCGGGGTTGAACAGTCGAGTTGGGAACTGTCTCCCATCAATCATGAGCATCAACTTGGAGCAATGACACTGCGTAATTAAACTTTTCTTTTAAAGTGCAGTGCATCATATTCAATACCCTTTTTGTTCTCTTTAGCCAAGTCTCTACTACTGTAGGATTTGTAGTACCCGAAAAATCAACTACTCCCAACTTCCCGAGTTCTTTATAATTTTGTTTCACCAATGCCATTAAAGGTCCCTGTTCTTCTTGTTCCATTTATTTATGTTGTGCATGCAAATGTACAGGTGAAACATATGATGCTTATATGGAATGTTGATGGCCAGTTAATCCCTCACTCCTTCGCGCATTATGATCATGATCATGTCGCCAATATTCATGCCCTATCCATATGAATACATGTAAGATACTATGTAAATACATGTTCATATGTGATCGTGTATGGATTTATGCCCTAAGGGATCATATCCCTGCTCTGATACCAACTTAACATGTAACACCCTATACCTTATTTTCATTTAAAATTGCATTCATATAATCACATATAAACATATACTATTATGGAAATCAAACAAGATAATACATTTTTCTCATGTAAACATAAACATATACTTTAGTATAAGTCACATAAATACAACCCAGTTTCAAAACTTTATAAACATAAGTCAAAAAGACTCAGCTAACTATACATATGCAAATGCTGACGAGGAGGGAATCTAAAGCACCAGCTAGCGAACCTATGACTCATACTGCTATCGACAAACTCCAAGCTCAAAGTCAACCAAAAATGCTATCAGCAATGGCAACCTGAAAAAAGTTAGCGATTTATATGAGTTGTAACTTAATGAGTATAAACCATCGTAGATCAACCTCAAGCAAACAAAAGCATATATCAAATAATAAATTAATTGTGTCATACATACGCATATTCCAAACATAGACATATAATGAACAATAGATTAACTATGTCAAACATATGCACATTCCACTGCATTCCTTTTTATATTTTATGACCAAACAAGCCATGTATCACCCCAGGATTCCCATATGACCCGAAGGTCTTCTGTATATGACCTAAAGGTCTCCTATATTGGCTGGCCAATGCCGTATATAAACCTGAAGGTCTCCTGTATTTGACCAGAAGGTCTCCCGTATGACTTGTGAATACAAAATCATGATGGTCATAACACCCTTATTAAGTCCAATGCGAATGCATCGACATGTGAAACATTTGATAATCCATGTACATGTATAAACATTTGACAATCAATATTGTTGTAAAATCACTCCTTTCCATATAAACAATATGCATTCTCAACATATCCAAAAAGCAAACCAAATGAAGATTCTCAACATATAACATGTATCACGCAAGTTCAACTAGTCACCCAATATGACCATGTAATCATAACAAGAGTACATCTTTGAATGCAAAGCACATAAGAAACATTTGAATCTAATCTCCAGTTTATACTCACCACTTTAAGACAGGTAGTATGTCTCATTACCTTTCTCCTGTTCCCTCGCAGTGTTCCTCGATCCTATAATAGATACTCGAGTTATACTCATTCTAAATTACAAATATATGCAATGTACATGTATGATATGATTTGAACACATGAAGTCCTGTTAGTACCCTATTATGATTGTGTTTAGTCATTTGGATTTTAGGGAAAATGATCAATCTATACTTATGAATCATTATGCTTATGGTCACTAAAATTTTGTTCTACACTATTCTAGACAGCCCCATTGTTCTATAGTTTTGATCAATCAAATAGGCTTATCTTACTATCAATTTTTATCTAAATATACTAGACATAGCCTTTAATTCATTTAAAACATTTTGGCCAATTTCTCAAAGTTACAGCTTTGTAACAGAATTGTTTCACATGAGCAGCCTATAGTTTGTTGCACCTAACTCACGTTATACAGACTCAATTACACTGAACGTTTACATAAATACTATAGACACATATAAAAACAACTTTCATGCTTTTAAAATCAAGTAATTACTTCTTGAAGGCTCTCAAACATTGAGATGAATACCAAACAACGTGTCTGAAAAATAGGGCACTCTAAGAACAGCATTCAATCCAACCGGCATAACTCATACCATACACTTCCAATAAACCCAAGATTATAAATAATCATAGAATACATAATTTGGAACAACTATAATTTTTTAAGATATGTCAAAATCCGTATCTAAATAGCTAAACAGAATAGTGCAATGTCGTCCAGAAATCAAAACCCTAAACAGACCCATCAACCAAATCATGCAAATATGTATCTAAATCATGTTCTACTGCAATTATTTTCAAAACACAGCCAGAATCATGTTATAATATGATTAATATAAATATATAAAAAAATTAGCTTACTATGGTAATTAGAAGCAAAGGATGCAAGAACTACAGATCTAGTCTTGTTTTCAGTGATTTCTAGTGTTCCTATCAAATTCCTCTCGTCAATTTGGTTTTTCCTCTCTTATTCCCTCTCTTCCCTTTCCTTTCTGACCTCTCTTAGTGTTAAGAATGAAATGGTTCATTTATATATGCATTTGGCTTGTTTTTATCTTGTTTTAATCTAAGCAATAGGTGTCCCGCAATGATAAGATCATTAGGAGGTCCAGTGGGAAGATTTTACCCTTATTTTCAATTTGGTCCTTATTCTATGACTTTGGCACTTGATGTTACTGAAATATCTAAACTAATAAATGAAAAATATCGCCCGTATCTAAAAATAAAACCTACAGAATCGCCAAACAACACTTTTTCCCATGTTTTGCGTCTACTTTACTTTTGGTACTTATGTTCCCAACCGATCCACCATTTAGCATTTTTATAACCTTTCTAGGAACTTTTAATCTTAATTCAACAAATATAAATAAATGACATCTTGTTAGACTCTTTTTCTCGTACCTACAGAATCGCTAAACAACACTTTTGCCCTTGTTTTGCGTCTACTTTACTTTTGGTACTTATCTTCCCCACCGATCCACCGTTTAGCACTTTTGTAACCTTTGTAGGGACTTTTAATCTAATTTAAACAAATATAAATAGATGACATATTGTTAGACTCGTTTTCTCATCATCTAATTGTTTTACGAGATGTCCGATGATGCTAATATAACGCATATGTATATATGTGTTCGTATGGATATGCTTTATGTCATATCCATTTCATTGGTATTCAGGGATGAGTTAGTTTTTGATTTTGATTTGGTGTTTGAACCAGTAATTCGGTGTTTTGGGTAATGAATGTTGATGGATTTAGGTTGATTTTTGTCCCCTTGATCATGTTTGATGGTTATGCAATCGAGCGAGGTTTTTTTGAGCAAGGAAATTTGTATTTTTTGAGTACTCAGATGTGGACACGGACATACTTTTTGGCCATGTTTTAATGCACTTTGACTGTGTTTTAACTGGTCTGAGACACCGACACAAATTTGTGTTTACGTCCTTCGCAACCTTATCTGTGTCTTTGGTGAATGGTAATGTCTTCCATTTAATCTATCATCTGGGCATTACATGGGTGGAGACACGTCGTGTCTTACCAAAACACACAGGGAATGCCAAAAATGTCGTCATTCTATCCGACCATCTATCGGTTCTATCTCTCTTTCACACTTCAAACCCATCCGCAACCTCTCAAATTCCATCTCCTAGCCTCTGTTTGATTCATCCTTGGTTCTTTGAGGTAAGATCAAGTTCTCATCCTGATTTATTTTCAATTTTGTTGCCATTTTTGCTTAGGTTTTGTTGTTTTTTTAAAGGAAGAACAAATGGATTTGGTGGATGATTTTGGCTATAAATTTTTGAGGTTCGATGATGGATTTGAGTAGGATTTTGATAGAACTATGTTGGTAGGCCATATAAATGCAAGAAATCAAGAGGAAAATGAAGGATTTATGGTGTTTCATTGGTGGCTAGGGTTTGTGACAGGTTTTGGGTAAGAAGGTGTGATTTTTGTGTTTTTGATGCCTTTTGTTGGTTGATTTTTGTTCTAGAGGATGCTAAGAAGTGAATGGTACAGTTAAAGTCGATTAATAAAAATTTTTGTGCTAATAATAATTTTTTTTCTTTTGGATTAATTTATGAATTTGTATATTTTGGGGACCAAGTTGTAGCTTTCCAAAGTATAGGGACCAAAGTGTAATTTTACACTAAGGAACAAATTGTTTGATTTATTATATTAGGCTTTGGTTAGAAATGGATTTTTGGGATTTGTTTGAGCGTTTGGATTTGCATATGCATGTGCACATATTTCGGTTCACCCATAGTGCTAGTATTTCGTTTGATGTTTCTGATATACTTTGCTTTCGATATCTTTATTTCAACTTTGTGTTCCTGCCAGCACAACCAGTCATAGACTAGTGTTGTTTGGTTGGACTGTCAGCTTCAACATTCAGATGAGTGGATGAGAGCTTTAGACATATAAGGTGTGTCTTGAAATCCCTTTCGTTTTCGTTGTTTTGGACATATTTTTTAAATTTGACTGATCTACGGAGTGGATAAATTAATAACCTGATTATTGTTGGAATTTGTGACTAATAATATAACATTCATAAGCATATATGGCAGCATAAATATAAAAAATGTTTAGCCTAGAATTCTACCAATGATCCATCCACATCAACATACATTTTTATGGTTAGCAGTTTTACCTTCAAACCAAAGCTTGTATGTGCAAATGGAGGGTTGGTGTAGCTTTTAGTATGCAAGCCCTCCTATCATCATGTTGCCTTTGGACGAACATGTCTAAAGGTATCCACACAAACGAACTCCCGTGAATTGGTGATGTGTACTAGCACTTAGAAACTCCATTCTAAATCTCCCAAAATTTTCTCTCTTGTATTGTGACTCTCACAAATTCAGCCAAGCCTCTCTTTATATAGAACCGTATCAAACCCTAATCTGTATGTACTATGATTTATTGTATTAGTATTAGAACTCCTCTTACTTGACCTCCAAGTAATATAATTCCTTTACTTGTTACACAAGAATAAGGACTCCTATAAAATAGGAGTGTGCCAAATTTTTATATGGGCTAATTAATGTTATTGGGCTTTTAATTATATGATAAGTTACCATTAAATAAACCACTCTATTAACAACATAAATGAGCCGAATTTTACATCTCATATACACAAAACATGCTTAATAAGTAATTTATATTAAAAATCTATTACATTAATAGATAATGTCTTAAATCATATCTAAGACTTAGAACCTGAATTATTAATAATTAATCAAATTAATCATCCTAATAATTCAATCACCATAAAAGAGAATATTAGTGAACCAATTCAATTCATTCTAGTGTGACCCAATAGGCCCAGTTGAAATTGGCAATGAGCCTAGTCCCAAAATTTGGGCCGTAGTCCATTAGAAGTATCTAGTAATACATTATGACAACCCAAAATCAAGTAGAGTCAGTGATCCGAGCTAACCTTTCACAGTTTGATATTTAGTTATTTTGTCTCACGATATCTAGATTAAGCATAAGGCATGGTCACATGCCAATCTTATATTGCTTAATGTGTTTTTTGATCCCAAGTTGTAATACCCCAATCATTCTGATTAGGTCATCTGTTATACCTCGTTTAACTTCGGCTAAACTTTTTCCATTATGCTTAGATTCTTGATGTGGGGAGTATGCTTTGATGATTAAGGATGTCGATTGATGACGGTGATCTGCAATTTTTGATTAGTAGATTTGTTTTGGGAATATTGGAGTTTAGGTTTCTAAGTTAGAGATATGCTGGAAGTGAAAATAATCGCATAAATTGCATCTACGGAGTCATCTATATGCATTGAAGGGCATATAAGCACGTAGTTCATCGAGCAGAAATGAACTGAAGCTGTTGGGATTCATCTATATGGATGAACCTTCGTCTACACACGTAGAAGGTTTGCTATGTGCGCAGAAGGTACTTCTACGCATGTAGATCGATGTTTGAGATGGACTGTGAACATGCCTAAGTATGTCTGTATGCGTTAAAGAGCTCTGCATATGTTGATCATCACTTGGACATGAACCGTGAGCAAGTGAAATGGTCTACTTGAATTGCATAAGGTGGAATGCACGTTGATTTTGGATCTGAGAATGAGAGGTCATCTGATCCACCATCTATATGCATTATGGAGTGTACAACCCACATTGAAGATTAAGTGACACACAATGTTTCAGCTTTATGGGTCTATAAATACCACCCCCTCCCCATTTGACTCACTTTGGCCTTCACTCATTTTCTTCGCTTCTCTGGCTCTCATGTCCGTCTCTCAACGTCTTTTTGTGTCTCTGTTTGCTTCCTTTTGCTTCTTTGTGGTAAGATTAAGCTTCTAATCCTTTCTTTTCTTCATTTCATGCAAGATTGTTTCATTTAGGTTTTATGGCAGAATGTGATGCTGAGCTCGAATTGGCTTGTTTATGTTGAAATAGGAGTTAGATGTTGTTAGATTAAGGTTGTTGGAGGTCCGAAACATAAGGATATAACTTCGATTTTGAAGGTTTTTGAGTTTGGACAAAATGGGTTTGTCGGAAGCTAGGGTTTAGATTTTGTATGATTTTTCTAGCTAGATTTAGAGTTGTTCTTATTATATTTTGGTATGTTGGATTTAGAAATGCAGATATTTGTGTTGGGTGTTCTAATTTGATGATTTGTTTGTTTGGGTCAAGGGAAATTCGAAATTGTCGAATGGAAACATCAATGATTTTGAGGTTAATTGTTGGAACGGATGTTGGATTTGTGTTCGAAAGGTTGATTATAGTCAATGTGGGTGATTAGTACAGTTGGTATCAACTGGAATGAGATTTCAGTGTTTTTGGAATTTTTGAAAGTCGACAGTTAGATTGGATCTACATTGCATTCATGCATTGGTATGGCCACAGTACTAGTATCACATTCTGATCTTGTTGGTATGATCTGTTTGTTTAAGTTCGTGTTCTGGTCAACGAGATTAGCCAGCTACCGGTGGTGCGTCAACGAACCATTCAACTTGGATATCCAGGTGAGTGGATGGTAGCTTCAGATACATAGGCTGTGTCTTCTAAAATTATATATTTTTCGTGTCTGGATTTGGCATGTAAAGCTAGATTATGTGAATACCTTGGACGAAAATTAGTTTGGAATTTTTGTGTGCATGATTTATGAAATAAATGTTATGTTTTAATATTTATTTTAACCTTTCGCAAAAGGTACTTTGTTTTGGGATTTGAAATATTCGAACCAAATGCTTTATTTAGATTTTTTAATGCTTTTCTGAACAAATGCTCTGTAGGGAGATATTTGTATTTTGGAAATATATACGTATTTTGTATACCTCGTTGGTTTTACAAAATTACATAAGTTTTTGGAATAAAACTGTGACTTGGGATACCTATGTTATGGGGTTGATGTAGCCTTTAGTATACCAATATTTTGATATGACCGAGCTACCAGGGTTGACGGCAGCCATGTGCCCCTGCCAAACACATGATTTGATTTTGATTAGTGGCGAAGTCAACGTATGATTTGGTTTGAATTAGTGGTAGAGTCAACCTATGATTTGATTTGATTAGTGGCAGGAGTTCACAATCAACTTTGATTCTGTTTAGTGCCTTGCCATCACTTGGTTTTTACCAGATTTGGTGAGTCTGTGTTGTTGCTCATTTTTCAGTAGTATATTAATATATTGTAGTCTGACGGGGTATATCTTGTTGAAGCACGTAAACTGCAATGCTCACTGATGTACTTAGATTTGTTCTGTCTATTACAGCCTTGAGACCCTTATGGTGGATGGAGTACTATTTTTGAGCCCCTAACGCTGTCAGTTGTTAGCCCTCCTAAGCTGGGCTCCATTTGGACTATTTAGGTTGCTAATCTATTTTGATTTGATCTAGTTAGAGCAGTTTTAATATAATACGGGTATATGATCAGTGATTATCATATTGGTTATGTTTTGCATAGCTTATGCTATATGACCCTTTATGTATGACTGTAGCATGCTTTATCTATTCTTTGGTATTTGATTATTTCGTATGACTGCATATTGTTTGTCATCTGTGCGAACTTTATTTAAATGAATTTTTGAACTATTATTTATATGTATGCTCACTGATCATTTTGTAGTGGATCATAGGGATTCACCTAGTCGTTTGGAGGTTGAGGCATCACCTCTTCTATTGCAGTCTCAATATACAACTCAGACAGATGTTTTTGAGGATATCTATCAGAGGTTTGACCATATTACAATGGTCCTTGAAAATGTAGGTTCTAGACCCTCTGAACGGGTTCTTAATAAGAGTAAGACCAGGGAGGCAGCCAGTGACCATTATGGCCAAGGCCACAACAATCATCCCATGCAAGGGCGTAGACCTTCTTCTAGGGATACCAGCCAAGATGGATACTCATAATGCATTACATATGGGAAGAGACATCCCAAAATCTGTAATAAGGCCATATGTAGATGCTTTCATTGCTGACAGTCAGGGCATAAGGTAGCCAAGTGTCCTCACAAATTGGGAATTCAAACAAGGTCGTCTGTGGCTAAGGGTACGAGCTCCGATAGCACTAGTATCCTCTCTTCTCTTAAATCTCTGTATATGTTTTGTTTCCTATTGCTATTGTATTGTATTGAGTATCAATTTGATTTCATTAGAATTCATTTGGTGCTCGAGATAGCAACACTTTTGTTAGAAGAAATTAGATTAATGGTTCTTATTCTTTTGGGTAGGATATTAATTGACTCGGTAGAGCGAGTAATCTTTGGAATATTACTTCGAGACGATGATTTAGTGAATTACCTGTAATGGGCGTGGTGATTCTTTAAATCATTTTGATATTGGAATATCTTTAGTTGAGGTTGTAGGATGTGGTTTAAGACCACTTTTGCAAAAAATAAGAGTATTATTTGTCGCATGAATAAGGAGTCAATGATATGTTATGATGGAATGGTTATTGCATTTAAATCTTGGTATTTGGAGAGTTGGAGGTCACAATGGAATTGTTAAGCATAGGAAAGCTTAATGATATTGCTAAGAGTAATATGTTTGAGGAATTATTGGATTAGTTCGATGATGATTGATGATATGTTTACCAAATAGATTCTCATAGGGTACTAGGGTAAAGTTCGATAAAGATCTGAGTTTAGTTCTCATGACATGGACATTGTTCGATGTTCATTAGAGCGAGATAGTACCTGGGGTACTAAGGGTTTTGAAGTACTGAGAATGCGGTTAATGAATCTTTTTACGAATCTATTTGTTAGTATGCGAGGAAATCTAATAATTAGTGTTTGGACGACAATTATATTAATAAACGAATTGTGTTGAGATTGATGTTTCGATTCTATTGACCTTGAAGATATCCAGTAAGCAATAATAGGAGATTAACTCTTATTGATTTGGTAACAATTTATTTGATTATTTCTTTAATTTATTTGATTCATTTGATAATTTCTTTGATGATTCTTGTAACGATTGTTGGTATGGTCATCTCGATGATTAGCAATTTTGTTTAAGGCTAAACAATTATGGTAAGGAATATGTGGTGAGTAGTGTAATTATGAAGATGATATGAAATTTATGAACAAGACTTAAGCAATTAAATGGGATTTGGTATATTAATTGGCTTATGTGATTAAATGATTATACTTACGGATATAATCTGAGGTTGATTGTGAGATTATGGATTAACTCACGAGCTTGACTTGATTTGGCACTATGACACTTGAATATAGACGAGTGACACTTGGAGTACTTATGATATCTCTGTTAGTAACAATTGATTCTATTATGCTCTGTGGTGTTCTATGATTTCAAATAGATTGGATGAATGATTATGGATCTATTTTATGAGATTTTGCTGAAGAGTTTTGGTTTTGAGGATTGATATTTTGGATTGCAAATGTGGAGTGATCGATAGTTTATCATGGTAGATGTAGTGAGATTTTGAGATATGTTTGAGTTAACGACTTAGGTGTGAATTCTGGATTTCATGTCTCATTTTTGGGCTATATGAAATGATTGGCAAGTTTGGTGGATTTGATGTGATTATGGAAATTGTGCATTAGTAGGTTCACTCTGTTAGAGTGCATATTCCATCTCTGTTAGTAATGTTTGAATTCGTTCCGTCATCCTTGACTTTAGTGGATGTAGTCTGAGTTGGATATTTTTTTTGTATCTAATCCATATGATTTTTCCATGATTTTTCATTCACAGTCTGGTTTGTAATTTGATTTGCCTTTATTTTGCTCCGTACGTTTGGTCAGTATCAAAAAATTATGAGTATAATCTTTGAAAGGTGTTGAGTTCGTACATTCCAAAACTTGATATTTTGAGCTTTGAGAACATACCTCCTTGATTTTTTGTCTTATTATATTTTAGCAATTCAAATTTTCTACTATAAGGATTATGTTCCAAATCTGTTCTATATTCAATCGCCATTGTAATTTAAGGTGAGATTCAATCTCCTTCTTCTGTCGGAGCACCTTTGAGGTTACTTAGGGCAGCATTTTGGTAATATTTGAGATAGTTATCCAAACTTGGTTGATTTTCTTGATTCATAGGTTGGTATCTTTTGGTTTCCCTCTGTAATCTGTTCTACATCTTCTGCATCTTTGTACCTTTTGATACATGTTTGCTTATCTGGTATTGAACGCCCAGGGGTGTTATTTTGCTAGATGCGGCGTGGATGTTCGCACTTGTCTGATCTTGCCAATCCAAAGGTTGGCATTAGTGGTTTCTACATGTGCATTCTTTTGTAACCTTCATCTTTCACTCTGCATAGTTTGTATATGCTCTCTGTATGTTTGAATGTCTTAGTGCGAGAAAGCTTGTACGTTAGAGTGATAGTTGTACTCTATGTGGTTTTAAATGTTGAGGAGTATGGATCACATTTTGATTTGCAGATCTATATTTGAATTTCAAATTGGCGATTTTGGAGTTTGGTTAAATCAGGGATTAGATATGTACCTCTTAAATCCTTCTAATTTGGATATTCTCGAAATTCGGGGACAAATATCTTTTTAGGGAGAAAGTATGTAATACCCCTCTCATTCCAGTTAGGTCATCTATTATACCTCGTTTAACTTCGGTTAAAATTTTTCCATTCTGATTTGATTCTTGATGTGGGGGTATGCTTTGATGATTAAGGATGTCGATTGATGATTGTTCGGATTGGTAGATTTGTTATGGGAATATTGCAGTTTAGGTTTCTAAGTTAAAGATATGTTGGACGTGAAAATTTTCACATAAAGTGCATCCACGGAGTCATTAACGTGCATTGAAGTGCATCAAAGCACATAGATCATCGAGCCGAAATGAACTGAAGTTGTTGGGATTCATCTACGGGGACGAAACTTCATCTACGCACGTGAAGGTTTGCTGCATTCGCAGAAGGTACTTCTACGCATGTTGATCGACATTTCAGATGCACCCTGAATGTGTGTAAATACGTCTGCGTGCATTAAAGAGCTCTAGGTATGTTGATCATCACTTGGACAAGAATTGTGAGCAAGTGAAGTGGTCTACGTGTATTGCATAAAGTACAATGCACGTTGATTTTTGATTTGAGAGTGAGAGGTCATCCGATCCACCGTCTGTGTGCATTGTGGAGTGTACAACCCACGTTAAAAAGGGAACTACGCGCATAGATGAGGTACTACGCACAGATAAGGTACTACGCACTTAGATGTGTCCTTTCTGGTAGGTTTTAAGTGAAATGCAATGTTTTGGCATTATGGGTCTATAAATACCCCCTATCCGACCCATTTTGGCTTTCACTCATTTTCTTCACTTCTCTCACTCGTAATTTCATCTCTCAATGTCTTTCAGTGTCTCTCTTTGCTTCCTTTTGCTTCTTTATGGTAAGATTAAGCTTCTAATCCTTTATTTTCTTCATTTCATGCAATATTTGTTCATTTAGGATTTATGACCGAATGTGATGTTAAGCTTGGATTGGCTTGTTTATGTTGAAATGGGAGTTACATCATGTTATATTAGGGTTGTTGGAGGCCCAAAACGTAAGGATCTAACTTCAGTTTTGAAGGTTTTTGAGTTTGGACAAAATGGGTTTGTTGAAAGCTAGGGTTTCGATTTTGTATGATTTTTCTGGCTATATTTGGAGTTGTTCTTGTTATATTTTGGTAGACTAGAGTTAGAAATGCATCTATTTGACTTGGGTGCTGTGATTTGATGATTTATTTCTTTGGGTGAAAGGAAATCTAAAATTATGGGTTGGAAACCTCGATTATTTTGAGGTTAATTATTGGAGCGGATGTTGGATTTGTGTTCTGGAGATTGATTATAGTCAATGTGGGTGATTGGTGCAGTTGCGTATCAATTGGATCACGATTTCGGTGTTTTTGGAATTTCTGAAAGTCGAGGGTTAGATTGCATCAGCATTGCATTCAAACATTGGTACCGCCACAGTATTAGTATCACATTTTGATCTTTTTGGTATGATTTGTTTATTTCAGCTTCATATTCCAGTCAGTAAGATTAGCCAGCTACCAGCGGTGCATGACCGGATCATTCAACTTGGATATCTAGGTGAGTGGATGGTAGATTCAGACACATATGATGTGTCTTTTAAAATTATATATTTTTATGTGTCTGGACTTGGCATGTAAATTAATGATTAAAGGATCGGTAAATCCTAAAATTTGGATTATGTGAAAATCTTCGTTGAAAATCAGTTTGGAATTTTTGTGTGCATGATTTCTGAAATAAATATTATGTTTACTATTTATTTTAACCTTTCGTAAAAGGTACTTTGTTTTAGAATTTGAAATATTTGGACCAAATGTTTTATTTGGATTTCGGAATGTTTTTCTAAACAAATGCTCTGTAGGGAGATATTTGTATTTTTGAAATATATACTTATTTTGTATACCTCGTGGGTTTTACGAAATTGTATAAGTTTTTGGAATAAAACTGTGGCTCGAGACACTTATGCTATGGGGTGAACATAGCCTTTGGTATACAATGTTTCGATATGGCCCAGCTACCAGGGATGACGATAGCCATATGTCTTGGCATGACACATGATTTGATTTTGATTAATGGCGAAGTCCACGTATGGTTTTGTTTGAATCAGTGGCAAAGTCTATGTATGATTTGATTTGATTTGATCAGTGGTAGGAGTCCACGATTCACTTTGATTCTACTTAGTCCATTGTCAGCGCTTTTGCGATATTATGGTTTTCACCAGATTTGGTGAGTCTGTGTTGTTGCTCATCTTCCCATAGTATATTGACATATTGTAGTCTAACGGGGTATATCTTCCTGGAGAATGTGGACTACAATGCTCGCGGATGTACTTAGATCAGTTCTGTCTATTACAGCCTTAAGACCCTTAGGGTGGATTGAGTACTATTTTTGGGCCCGTAACACTGTCAGCTGGTGGCCTTCCTGAGTCAGGTTCCATTTGGACTCTTGAGGTTGCTAGTCTATTTTGATATGATCTTGTTAGAGCAGTTTTAATGTAATACAGGTATATGATCAGTGATTATCATATCGATTCTATTTTGCATAGCTTATTCTATATGACCCTACATGATTCTTGTAGCATGCTTTATCTGTTCTTTTGTATTTGATCATTTCACATGACTACATGTTGTTTTCCATCTGTGTGAACGTTTTTGAAATGAATTTCTAAACTATTGTTTGTATGTATATGAGTGTATACTATTAGTAAATGGGTGTATACGTGCATGTGTATTTTCTAAAAACATTTTCAAAATAGTCTTTGTGAGGCACGTATGAGGCATTCTGGAGTGTCATTCCTCACTGGGTTCTTACCCCATTCTTTTTATTATTCCCTGTTAATTTCTATCTTTTAGGTGATTTTGTGACTGCGATCTTCGACAACCCTATATCCGATGAGGTATTCTAAAGTTGTAGTTATGCCCTTTTGTTCGGGCCTAGTATTTGTATTTGCTGCTCCATACCAAGATACTTGTGGGTGTATGGTTTTGTATATTTATTCCATATTTTATATATAATATTTCATAAATATGAAATGAAATGCCTCTTTATCAAATGATAAATGACAATGTACATCAATGATTGGACTACTGCACAAAACTAACAATCGCCCACATGTACTAGTCCCAATTAGGAACAAATCCAATACCTAAAGACCTGATATGTCTTTCATGTTTCAGTTCTAGAAGAGCCTTTGTCAAAGGATCTGCCGCATTGTCATTTGAGTCAACATTGCATATATTGACGTCTCCTATTTTGGCAATTTCTCGAATAAGATGAAAATGCCTAAGTATGTGTTTGGTTCTTTGATGTGATATGGACTTCTTGGCTTTAGCAATGGCCCCACTATTATCACAATATAAGTCTATTGGGTTTGCGATGCTTGGGATAACATCCAAACCATTGATGAATGTTTTGAGCTAAACAACTTCCTTTACTACGTCTGACGTAGCTATATACTTAGATTCTGTAGTAGAACCAGCCACAATGTCTTGCTTGGAGCTTTTCCAATTGATTGTACCTCCATATAGACAAAACACATAACCAAATTGAGATCTGAAATCATCGTGGTCAGACTGAAAACCAGTGTCAGTGTAACCATTTAGGACTAGTTCACCTTCCTATCCTCCATAGACCTAGAAAACATCATTAGTTCTTCTCAAGTACTTTAGGATATTCTTGGCTACAGACAAGTGAATTTCACCTGGATCAGACTGAAATCTACTAGTCATGATTAAAGCAAAAGCCACATCAGGACGTGTACAAAGCATGCAATACATGATGGATCCAATAGCATAAGCATATGGAATCCTACTCATGTAATCTCTTGCCTGCCTCATTGTAGGATAGCCAGCCTTGTTTAATGGTTTTCCAAGAACCATGGGAGTCATTCCTTTCTTGGAATTCAGCATGGTAAACCTGTTTTAGCACTTTGTCAATGTACACTTTGACTTAGTCCAATTAGCCTCTTAGATCTATCTCTATACATTTGAATCCCTAGGATACGTGAGGCTTCACCTAAGTCTTCATTGCACAACACTTTCCTAACCAAGTATTGGCACTCTGCAAGGTTGGAATGTTGTTCCCAATAAGTAAGATGTCGTTATCATACAACACTAATAACACTACGACACTCCCACTAACCTTCTTGTATACACAAAGCACATCTTCATTTTTTATGAATCCAAACTCTTTGATTGCCTCATCGAAATGAAAATTCCAACTTCAGGATGCTTACTTCAATCCATAAATGGATCTTTGAAGCTTGCATACCTTATTAGGATTCTTAGGATCGATAAAACCCTCAAGTTGTCTCATATACACATCCTCAAGAAGTTTTCCATTTAGGAAAGTAGTTTTGACATCCATTTTCCATATTTCATTGTCATAATATGCTGATACAGCAATAAGAATCCTAATGTATTTTAGCATGATGACTGGTGAAAAGGTTTCATCATAGTCAGTAGCATGAATTTGTCTAAAACCTTCTGCAACAAGTCTTGCTTTGAAGATCCCATCGGCTTTTAACTTGTAAATTCATTTACAATCAATGATCTTTGCTCCATGAGGTGGATCCACTAAGTTCAAACTTGGTTATCATACATAGATTGCATTTCTGATTTCATAACTTCGTGCCATTTTATAGAATTTGGATCTACAATCGCCTATTGGTAGGTAGTACGCTCATTGTGGTCTATAACAACAAATTTTGTTACCGTCAATTATGAAAAATCCTTATCTCTCAGGCTCATGATGAACCCTGCCAGACCTTATTGGGCCTTGTGTTATAGATTCGGACTCCACAACTTCTTGTGAATTTTCTTGAATCTTTATCCTATCTTCAATGGCTATTTGTGGTTCTTTTTATTTCCTCTAGAAGTACTTTACTCCCACTGATTACTTTGGAAATAAATTTCTTTTCCAAAAGGACATTGTTTCAAGTAACAAACACTTTGTTCTCAGAACAATTGTAAAAATAGTATTCTCTTATTTCCTTTGGATACCCCATAAATATGCATTTGTTGGATTTGGGTGCTAATTTTTCTGAAATTTTTCGTTTCACAAAAGTTTCGCATCCCCAAATATTTAGAAAAGACACTATGGACTTTTTCCCATTCCATATCTCATATGGTGTGTTTTTAACTGCTTTAAATGAAATTCGGTTAAGTATGAAAGCAGCAGTTTCTAAGGCATAACCCCAAAAAAATATTGGAAGATTCGTTTGACTCATCATTGATCGAATCATATCTGATAGAGTTTGATTTCTCATTTCAAACACGTCATTCCATTGAGGCGTTCTAGGAGGAGTAAGTTATGAGACAATCTCGCACTCCTTAGGATGATTGTCAAACTCTTGGCTTAAATATTCTCCACCACAATCGAATCGGAGTGCTTTAATATTCTTGCCAAGTTGTTTTTTTATTTCACTTTTGAATTCCTTGAACTTTTCAAAGGATTCTGATTTGTATCTCATAAGATAGACAAATTCATGCCTATTGAAATCATCAATGAAGGTGATGAAGTACAAATAACCTGCTCTAGCACTTGTACTAAAAAGTCCACATACATCAGTATGTATTAGGCCTAATAGATCCTTAGCCCTTTCACCTTTATTTGCAAAAGGACTCTTGGTCATTTTGCCTAACAAATAAGATTCGAATGTGTCAAAAGATTCAAATCAAATTATTCAAGTAATCCATCTTGATGGAGTTTTGAGATGCGTTTCTTACTTGCATGGCCCAAACGACAATGCCAAAAGTAGGTTTGGTTTAAATCATTTGATTTTAACCTTCTATTAATGTTATAGATGTGCTTGCTTTGTTCCAAGTTTAAAACATAGAGACCAAAAGATAATGTCAAAACATCATAATAAATGTCTCTATTATAAATGGAAAGATTATTATTATCAATACTAAAATGAAAACCATCATTGTCTAAACAAGAAACAGAAATAATGTTCTTACTCATAGTATGAACATAATAAAAATTTGATATTTGTAAAACAAGTCCAATAGGCAAAGTCAAATAATATGTCCCTACAGCTATTGCAACAACTCTTGCTCTGTTGCCCACTTGTAGGTCCACTTCGCCTTTCATCAATGATCTACTATTTCTCAACCCTTGCAAGTTAATGCAAATATGAGTTCCACATCTAGTATTAAATACCCATAAGGAAGTAGTAGACATATTGATTGCTATAACAAAAATACCTGAAGTATAAGTCTCACTTCCTTTCTTTTTTAGCTCTTTCAAGTAAAGTTTGCAATTCCTCTTCCAATGTCCATCTTCATGGCAATGCAAACGAACTCCCTCTTTTGCCTTGGTTATCATTGGCTTAGACTTTGGGCTCGAATTTACCCTTGCCCTAGCCAACACTCTTTGGCTTAGCCTTGCCTTGGTGCTTGTCTTTCCCCTTTTGTACCATAATCAAGTCTTTGGTCTTAAGAATGGTTTTCTCGACATTCTTCAACATACAAAGTAATTCGGTGACAG
>CAODLS011527143.1:0-12221 GCA_948243855.1 Flueggea neowawraea
TTAAATCCCCCAATTTCTTAAAATTGCATTTTTAACTTTAATTCCTTAAAATTACAACTTTGGCCCAAACTTTCCCATTTAACCGCTTGCCAAATATCACCTTTAGTCCTCACTTTTCAACCAATCACATCTCTTCTTTCATTCTTAATTTCCCAGATTTGAGTTTCAACATCCCAGAGGCAATGCTCAACCAACCCGTGAATTCTTCATCATTTTCACCAATCAAAAACATCATCCTTCTTCTCATTCATCCACAAAACCAGAAATCATTCAACAAGTCCAAATTTTTCACTCATTCAACAAACTCCAAACCATTAAAATCGGTCCAACACAAAGCCATTCAAAACCAACTAAATCATACCAAACCGAGGCTACATTCCTCACCAACAGTCATGAATACTCAACAATTCAAACGATGCAAACCGTGAATGGAAGTAAAGGAAACAAGTCTTCAAGTTGAAAGCTTACCTCAAGGTCGAATAAGATGCACGACAACGAAGAGAGAGAGAGAGAGAGAGAGAGAGAGAGATAGAAGTGAGAATGACAAAAATGGGTGGAGTTGACTTAAAAAGGCAAAAATGATGGCAGAATGGGCAACAACATGGGCTGCTTTGACAGAGGAAGAAAAAAAAAAGAAACGGCGTGGCTGGTGAGAATTGATGTATAGTGACACCGAACGACAGCCCTCAGAAGCGAACGACAGCTCTTTGCGACACGAAGCACGCCACTAAACAACACATGCGCGACGCGGACGAAAAAAGCAAGTCGACTGAACAACGCGTCATTTCCTGCAGCAACCCCTGAACGACAACACTTCCAGCGACAAATGACATGCAACTTGGCTGCCAACGACAGACGATCAGTCGTCCAACCTTCTTTTGTTCCGATTTTTCTTTCAATTTTCCACCAATTTTTACTTAATAATTTATTTCCAAATGACTCATAACCTTTATTAAACACCCAATTAACATCTTAAACACAAAATTTACCCTTTAAAAACCAAAAATAAAATTTTAATTTATTCCAAATTTAATTATTAAAATAAAATAATAATTACAAAAAATATAGAATATTACACATGCGTTTCAGTTCTCTTTATAACTTTTCATGGTTGAGATTTTATATTTTTGCTAGTTAGTATATATCATTATATATAGGATCAATAGTTTCTACTATTTATCATTTTTAAATAATTAATTTTAAAGATTAATTCAAAATACAATTTGAAAAGCTTATATAAAAAATTTCCTCGAATGAATTAATGAAGGAAAGCACATTTGATTGATAAGGCATGGACTAAAGCCCATTAGACCAACAAAACTCCTAATGAATCATGTTCAAGATAAACAAGGGATACCGTAAGAAGGTATCCCAATTAGTTAGAACCCACACCTCAATACTACAAGGTCTTAGGATCAAGTGGCAGGCGTGAGGACTTCAGGTTATGAAATTTATGGATTTCTTTTGGACAGAAAGAAAGAAAGAAAAAAGGTAAACAAGGCTTCCGGCATAAAAAAACAACATAAAATCACAAATCCATAAAGAGATAAAACCTAACTATGGTCTATGAGAAGAAGTGTCCAAATTTATTGGGGTTTAATACATAAATAACCACTAAATATAAACATATTTTACAATTAACCACTTTCAAAAATAATGCACATGTACCCAGAACAACGATGAAAAGATTTGTGAAACCAGCCAAATGAAACCAACCATTCAGATGAAACGTGCTCAAATTAAAGATAAATTTATATAGTCCTACATATAATAGGAAACATCAATTATGATTTTAAATGTCACGACCATTTTCGGACCATGACTAGCATACAAGACGAACCAAATCGGATGCCCGGTCCATCTCACACAAGCCTCAGAGATTCAGACATTCTACCCAATTTATTCGCTTATTTTACATTTATCAAACCATCATAATTAAAATATAAACATTTTATATAAGAAAATATATGTATTTATATAGGTATAACAAAATGAAATTATAATAGCGAAGCAGTATGAAATTATATATATCAATGTGTCAAAATACAAAATATAAACCCAACAACAATCCGGTGTGGAGTTCCAATATCAGAAACAAAAGTAGAGCCCGAACGAGAGGGCACTCACAGCTATCAAAGGTGTCTCACTGAGATCGAGGTGTCCGATGGTTGTTGACCGTCAAAAGAGTACTTGAAAATGTTAAGGGGTGAGTAAACTCAGTAAGGAAATGACACTCCAGATCGTCTCCGAGACCTTGCATAAACTTTTTTGAAAACAGCTCAAAAATACCACAAACAAATATAAGGGTATATACATATGCACGCTAAATATATAATATTAGTTCAAAATTCATTTTGAAATCCTTCACAAACAAAGCAGACAACATGCAGTCAGGCACAATATATATATATATATATTGTGTGGTCTCCGCCACTAATTAAAAGCAGAGTACATGTGTTTGACCGGACACACGACTACCATAATACCCTGGTAACTGGTCATTGACAACACAATGGTATATCAAAGGCTACGTTTACCCTCCGTAGCAATATCTATGGCCGGACACATGGCTACCATAATACCCTGGTAACTGGGCCTTGACAGCGCAATGGTATACCAAAGGCTACGTTTACCCTCCGTAGCAACATCTATGGCCGGACACATGGCTACCATAATACCCTGACAACTGGGCCTTGACAACGTATTGATATACCAAAGGCTACGTTTACCCTACGTAACAACATATATGGCCAGACACACAACTACTATAATACCTGGTAACTGGGTTTTAACATCGCATTAGTATACTAAAGGTTATGTTTACCCAACACACACACACACATATATGTATAGCAGACGAACATGCAGAGCAGAAATTATTTTGTAAAAAATATTTATATATACCATTTATATAAATATTAATTATCGAAAACAAAAACTGAGTATTAATAATCACATAAGCTGAATTATTAATTAGCCAAATAATTAATTATTCTGATTTCAGAGTAAAGCCTGACATAAGAAAAGCATATAGAGTTTAGAAGACACGTCTTATATGCCTGAAACTGTCATCTCACTCATTTGGATTCCAAATTTGACAGTCCAGTCAAGCACCACTAGTTGCTGGCTGATCGTGCTAGCAGGAACAAGAAGCTAAAACAGATACAGACATAATAAATATCAAAATATGATACTAGTACTTTGGTGGTACCAAAAATGTATGCAATGCAAATTCAGACCCTCTCACGATGTTAGAAATCCTATTTCGATCGAAGATCTATCACTTCTGCCTCGAAAATTGGAATCTACGTAAAATTATACTTTAGTCCCTGAACTTTTATAAAATTGCACTTTAGTCCCTAACGCCTTGAAAAATTACATATTGGTGTCCAAAATTTTCAAAAATTATAAATCAATCCTTGAAGTATTCCAAAATTATCAAAAGTCCTCCAACTAGTCAGAATTCTCAAATCAACCCTTACACTTTTAGAAATTACAATTATGTACTCAACTCTCAAAATTTATGAATCTAACCCTAATTTTTTCAAAATTACAAATCGGACTCCAAATTTCCAAAATTTACAAATCTATATCTTACTTTCCAAAAATTTACAAAACTATGAAGATGCAGAAAATTATTCTAAAAAATACTAAAAACGTGTTCCGATCGATACCTAACTTTTTGTACTACCCTAATCCACTCTAATCAACCTCATAGACAAGAATCTAGCATCAGTGTCATCAGAACAACAACAAAATTGCTCAAACCTGAATCAACCTTTAACCCACACAAAACTACATCAAATCTTCCAAAACTGAGCTTAATTTTTGTGTTTCTAGCCTTGTTCTATCATAATCTAAAATCCTTTAACATCCAAAGCAACAAAGACAAGCAAAACAGACCCACAATTGCAAAAATACGACCCATTTGCATGTACAATCAAAACATGATTAAAGCTTGAAATAATGAAAAGAGGATATTAAAGATGTGTTCTTACCTCTAGGAATCAATGGGGAACGATGGGAAGCAATGGAGGACCAGTTGGGACGGGTCTAGAGTTGTTTGGGTTGAGAAAGGAGAGTGAGCTGAAATGGGTCGAACTTGGAGTATTTATAGACTTGCGACCTATTAATCGACTACCCAACCTCGCAAGTCGACTACCCAAGAACACTCCTCACCAGTCAACTACCTAAATGGTTAGTCGACTACCATAGTAGTCAACTACCCAAACCATGGGTCGACTAGCGGGAATTGAATCCTTACAAATTGATTTCTTCTGCTTCTTCCATCCAATCCAATCGAACACCACCACGATCAAAGGTCCTAATTCATTCCAAAACATCATCAAACATCTAATCCTTATCTCCAATAACTAATCATCACCTCGAACATTCAAATATCAAATCACAAATTGAACAGATCGCTACAGGAAATCTAGTCAGAACGAACAAGGTGTTACATACTTTCCCCCTTAAAAGAAATTCATCCTCGAACTTCCAAGCAACTAGATTGAAGCACTACAGACAAACTCCAAATACTGGTATAATCCAAATCCTTAATCAACTCTAATGACTCCCCAACAAAAATCAAATCTAATTCTCCAAAATAGATCATAACCTCAAAGCTCAACAGATAAATTACAGAGTACCAAACCATAAACCTAATAGAGCTCAAACTCGCTCGAACCAGGTATGCAGGGAATGATGCAGAGTATACAGAGATAGAGACAGAAACAAAAGATACTGGGAATACATGAATAGAGATAGAGACGGAAAATACCAACCTATGGATCTGCAAAATCAAACAGGTATAGATATTTGCACCGCATATCGTCCTCGGCCTTCCAAGTGGCTTCCTCATATGAATGGTGCCTCCAAATCACCTTTATTGAAATTATCTCTTTATTCTGAAGTGTTATGATCCATTTTCGGACCATGAACAACATATGAGACGAACTGTCTAAAGGAGTCTGGTCCATCTCATACAAGCCTCAAAGATTCAGAGATACTATCCAAATTGTTCATTTACCAAAACATTTATTAAACAAATTTATAAGGTAATAAAAAAGTTTATAAATATAATAAAATATTTTAAACAAAACAAATTGTAGTTTGCTTATTTAAATGTAGTTGTAAAATAACAGTAATAACAATAATACTTTAACCGAAAATCAAATACAAGATTTTACCCAATAACCCAACAATCTATTGGTGTGGAGCTCTAAAACAACGCAGAAGGAGACCGACCGAAAGGCCTCACTAACCAAATCAATAAACTCCTCACTGAGTATCTGGACGTCAACAAGTCGTCAAGAACAAAGAGATCACTATTAAATCCAAAAATATACAGAAAAAGAAAATACAGGGGGTGAGAAACCAGTGATGAATGACACTCCAGAATGCCTCATACGTGCCTCACAAAGACTGGTTTGAAAACAGTTTAAAATACCGCATGCATGTATAACAAATAGTGCACACACACACACACTACTACTACATTTGTAGTAGAGTTTTCAAAAATAAAGCAAACAGCACACACAAAAACATTTATGGCAATAATCATATAGTCAAAACAGAGTCAAAGTATAGTAGTGATATGGGTCCAAAAACAAAGATATAACAGGTGTGGGCTCCGCCACCACCCAAGTGTAATAAACGTGGACTCCGCCACAAATCAAATCATAAGTCGGGCCAAGATAGCATGGCTATCAATACTCCCTGATAGCTAGGGCTTCATCAAAGCATTTGTATATCAAATGCTACGTACCTTGTAGCTAGGCGTCCCCATATCAAAAACAAATTCAAAATGCGTGCAAAGGCATATACAGACTCAAATGCTCGAACAGAGCCCAAAAACCCTTTTTCGGACCAAAGTCTAACATAATAATCAAATATTACTCCTCGGTGTAAAATTATAATTTGGTCCCAATGACTTGAAAATTACCAACTAGTCCCCTAGTCATGTAAAATTATAAAGTAGTCCTCAAAGTTTTAAAAATTTACAAAGGATTCCTCTAAGTAGTCAGAATTCTTAAAAGAGTCCTTAAACTCGTAGAAATTATAATTCTATACTAAAGTCCTCAAAATTACAAAAAAGTTGCCAACTTTTCAAAATTACGAATCTGAACATCAGGTTTCTAAAATTACAAATCTATGTTCAACTTTTCAGAAATTTATAAAACTAGATCGTGGACAAATTTTTATTCTCAAAAATACTGAAAACATAGTTTGGTCGATACCAGATGTAACCAAACACCCACATTGGTCAATCTCAACCTCATGAATATTAATCCATCAACAAATTCACCAAACAAACATCAAATTTGCCTAAAATTGATCAAAATCGTCCAAACCCTAACCCACTTCAAAAACTCATCAAATCTTTCGATTCAAAACCTGATTCATGTTCATTCAAGTCTCTTCTAACCTATTCTAACATCCTCTAACATCATAACATCAAGAATCGTCCAAAAATTGGAACCCTAATCCAATTCGGCCAAAATCAAACCTATGATCAAAATCATGAAAATGGATCAAAAACAAAGAAAGAGATGTAATCTTACCTCTATGAACCAAATGGAAGCAATAGGGGAGATTCCCAGACATTTTTTAGAGAGATTTGAGTGGACAAATGAGTGAAAATGATGAAGGGTTCGGGTTTGAGGCGTTTTAAGCTCTGTCGGATAAAACACACCGTTTCAGCGATTAAGCAAGCAACATACGTCATACAAGTGGTCAACATACGTTATACATGCACCCAACGTACGTATTCAACCCATAACGCACGTTATCAAGCTTCCAGAATCTCAGTTTGGGAATTTTTCCATCACAATAAACGTTTTGGAAAAGTTGACATACTTTGTGCATTATCAACGTATAACGCATGTTATACTTAGGTGCAAAGTACGTTGCCAACAATCCAACCTAACTACACGACTCTTCTCGCTTCCTTGCTTATGCCAAATGATTCCCGAGGTTCCATAACATCTAAACCCTAAAAAATACATATGTTTACCAACATTAACATCAAATCACCATTCAAATCATCGAATCATCATAAAAAATACTCAAGAATCGAATTGGACTCGAACGGAAGGCTACAGGAATCCAATTGGATCGGACGGGGTATTACACAAAGTCTTTTGACTTACCGATCGACAATGCTTACTGGAGCCTTATCATAAGACAGATCAGGCCTAACCTCGACAGACTGTGGTGTTAGAATATGATACGGATCATTGACATACTTCTTCATAAGCGAGATATGAAACACTGAATGAACAGAAGCAAATTGTGGTGGTAGTGCCAACTCATATGCCACGACCCCCACACAACTGATAATCTCAAAAAGGCCAATGTATCTCGAGCTCAACTTGTCCTTCTTTCCAAATCTCATCACGGCATTCATTGGCGACAGTTTAAGAAATACATAGTCTCCAATTTGATGACTTAAGCAGTCTGAATCTTTTACTAAATCAATCTAACTTTCTCAATAGTCTCTAAAATAAAATTTGGCCCCAAAGGCTCTCTCTCCCCTGCCTTGGTCCAACACAAAATATATCTACACTTTCTACCATATAAAGCCTCATAAGGCTCCAATACAAATTCGAAAAATGGAAAATGAGAATCCCAACTCCCACTAAAGTCCACAGTGCACGCTCTCAACATATCCTCCAAGGTCTGAATTGAAGGATCAAGCGCTTACCGTTACACCAAAAGCTATAGCTGATGGTGAAGGCGCAACTTTATTTCCTTAACCATTGGTAGTCGTGTCTATCATGTTGCGGATGAGCCTAAGGGCCTTTGCAAGGCATATGTGCACCTCAGCAGGCTGGGTTGTCAAGCACCGATGTCGCGCCCATACGCGACAGCAAATCCCTAAGGGTGATCGCTGACTCAACAATCACCCCCCCAGCGACACTTGGGGGATTCGAACCTATAACCTCGCTCTGATACTAATTGAAAGCCCAATATGGCAATCCAAGAGAGGGGTGAATTTGATTTTTAGCAAGTTAAAAACTTTGTTGAAAATCCTTTGCAAACTAAAGTAAATAACAAAGTTCTTTTAAATCGAAATAAAAATCAATTGCAAAAGATTTAGAGATCCAATCCACTCACTCAATAATAAATCAAATGAAAATATAAATCAAGTAAAGAAAGTAAAAGAGAGTAAGGGAGAGAGAAATAAAACCTCGATATTTATAGTGGTTCGGTCCTCTTAACCTACATCCACTCCTCTAGATTCACTAAAGAGTTCAATCAACTATCTCCTCACTTCCGGGTGGAGGGAAACTGTTTACAACACTTGTTTTTACGGGATATACAAGCAAACCGTTACACCTTGTTTTTGCGGGCTCTATAAGAAAACTGTTCACCTAGTTATTACGAGTTGAACTAGAAAACCGTTCACCTTATTTTCAGGACAAAACAAGTAAATCACACCTCTAGTTTTTGCGGGATCTACTAGAAAATCGTTCACTAGTTTTTTTAGGGATCAACTAGGAAACTGATAGAACCTTGAATCAAATACTTTGATTGTTACAAATTATGTTTCCAAAACACAGAATTTAAGCTCAACCCAACCCAAGAATAATAGCAAATGAAAATAGCAAGAGTGGGTATAAAAATGAAATCGAGAGAATAAATGAGAAATAAAGATCACAAAGTATGGCCAAGGTTTCTCTATAATTCTCTCTATTCTTCTGATGTTGGAGATGCCTATTTATAGCCTTCTTGGAGTTTATGACAGTTGGAATCAATAATGGAGTCATTGTAGAATAGATCCAAATATTGTACAATGCTGACATTGGATTCTATGTGCATAGTACTAGATACTATGTGTGTATTATGATTCTGCCAGCATACTGTGTGCATAGTACCACCTTCTACATGCATTGCCTTGATATCTAGAATGTGCAATTTTTACCCAGTGGCTTGCTACGTGCATTGCACTTTTGTTCTGTGTTCGTAGATGTCTGATCAAAGTCTGCACCTTTGATTTTGCATGTGATTGGTCAGAGAATGTCAGATATATTCAAATTCAAATTCAAATTCCTAAGGAGCGTCTTGATGTTGTCAGCTAGTCCAGCTCTCCTCATCTGACACTTTTGAATTTTCATGCTTTGTGCGTGACTCACTATTCTGATATTCTCTGAATTCATGTCAGATAATATTTCCTTTTTGAAGTTTTGACACACTGCAATAGATTTTGGCTTTATTTCAGTCAAGCTTCATCTACGTGCGTTGTTCGCCTCTTCTGCGTGCGTAGCATTGCTCCTCATCAATCTGGATCTTCGTCAACGTGAGTTGTACTATATGTAGTGTGCGTAGATGTGTATAAGTTAGATCCAGTATCATCAGCTTCTTGTCTATGTGCGTTGTAAGCTCTACTGTGTGCGTAGAAGCCTGCTATACATGCATTGACGTGCTTTGATGACTCATAAGATGCCTTATAGTTAAATATTAGCAAGTCTTCAACTTTGCATCTCTTTCATGGATGTTTTGCTTTAATTATCATCAAAATTGAACTCAACATGAATTGTACGCTCAGATTAAACATCGGTCTGTGGATGAAAAGCCGTACTAAAATCTAATCGAGTAGCCAACACCTCTTGCAGTTTACGCCAAAACTACAAAGTAAACTGAGGTCCTTTGTCTGACACTATAGAGACTGGCACACCATGTAAACATACAATCCTATTAATATATAGCTTCGATAGTCGTGTTGCTCCATATGTCATCTTGACAGGTAGAAAGTCTACAGATTTGGTTAATCGGTCCATAATAACCCAGATAGAATCATACTCAGCAAATTCCTCGATAACCCAACCAAAAAATCTATTGTAATGGAATCCCATTTTCACTCGGGAAGCGGAATGTGCTACAACAACATAGAAGGACATTGTGTTCAAACTTAACCTGCTGACAGGTTAAACACTGACTGACAAACTCATTAATATCCTTCTTCATCCTGGCCACCAATAAGATTCTCAAAGATCCCAATGTATCTTAATGTATCCTGGGTGTACAAAATATGCATATCTATGACCTCCAATCATAATTTCTTCTTGTAATCCATCTGAAGATGATACACACAATCTCAGAACAAACCACAGAACTCCAGAATCATCAACACTGAACCTAAGTATACCAGATGACTTAACTTTCTCAATCAAACTCTGACTCTTGGTATCTTCTTTCTAAGCCTTACGAATCCGATCTAACAACATGGGTCTCACTTTAACTGAATCATCAAATTGTAATTTAACTCCATCTTCTAATAATCTCTACCACTCCGACACTGTTGGTCGTCTCTCCACATAAATATGGGCTAAGCTACCCATCGATTTCTTATTCAGAGCGTCAGCCACGATGTTTGCCTTACCAGAATGATATGATATAGTGCAATCATAATTGTTAAATAATTCCAACCATCGCCTTTGCCTCAAGTTTAGATCTCGCTGACCAAAAATATACTTTAAACTCTTATGATCGGTGTAGATCTCAAAAGTCTTTCCATACAGATAATGCCTTCAAATCTTGAGTACGAACACCATTGTTGCTAAATCTAAATCATGATTCGGATAATTCTGCTTGCGCTTCTTAAGTTGCCTTGATGCATAGGCAATTACTTTACCATATTGTATCAATACGCAACCTAGACCAACTCTCGATGCATCACAGTACATTATGAACCCTCCAGAACCTGACGACAAGGCTAACACTAGTGCGCTGGTCAAAAACTTCTTTAACTTCAGAAAACTCTGCTCACACAAGTCAACTATACAAACTTAACTCCCTTGGGAGTTAACCGAGTCATAAGAGTTGCAATCCTGGAGAATTTTGGATGAACCTTCTATAGTACTCGACCATCTCTAGAAAAATTTGAATGTCTTTGACGGTCTTAGGCCTCTCCCATTGGAGTATAGCCTCCAAATTTCTTGGATCAACCATAATACCCTCTCTCAACACCACATGCCCAAAAAATGCAACTTGTTCGAGCCATAACTCACACTTTCAAAACTTAGCATAAAGCTGATGTTCTCACAAAGTCTGCAATACTAACCTCAAATGATACTAATACTCTTCCCTGCTCCTCGAGTAAATTAGAATATCATGAATGAAGATAATGACAAACTGATCCAAATATGATCTGAACATTCTGTTCATTAAATCCATAAATGTAGCTGGTGCGTTTGTCAAACCAAACGACATCACTAGGTATTCATAGTGACCATATCTAGTTCGGAACGTAGTCTTAGGAATATCCTCACCTCTAATCCTCAATTGGTGATATTTCAACTTCAAGTCGATATTAGAAAACCATTATGCACTCTGTAACTGGTCAAACAGATCATCTATCCTTGGAAATGGATATTGGTTCTTCAATGTTACCTTGTTTAGCTGACGATAGTCAATGCACATCCGAAGGCTTCCATCCTTCTTCTTTACAAACAATACCAAAGCTCCCTAAGGTGAAATGCTCGGCTGAATAAAACCCTTTTCTAACAATTCTCGCAACTAAGTCTCTAACTCTTTTAATTCCATCGAGGCCATTTGATATGGTGGAATTGATATTGAATCGACACCTGATTGTACCTTAATAGCAAACTCAATCTCTCGCTCAGGAGGAAGTCCTGACAACTTTTCGGGAAACACATCAGAGAACTCGCAGACCACTGGTACGCCTTCCACCCTTAGCTTTAGTCATTCGGAGTCAACTAAAACATAAGCCAAGTATGCCTCGCATCCTTAACGATTCATCTTCTACTCTAATAGTTGATACATATTTTCGGACAACACTATCATGCTCACCCTTGGAAACAAAATTCATTTTGACTTGGTGGTCGAAAACATACCCTCTTCACAAAACAGTCCAAAGTAGCGTGCCAAGTTGAAAGCCAATACATACCAAGTATGACGTCAAACTCTCCCACGTCTAACAAGATTAGGTCAGCTACCAACTCATTCCCATCAATGATAATCATTCTATTAGTGTTATTGTCACGACCCGTAGAGAGCCCGTGACCGGCGTACGAGGTGAACCGTCTATGGGAGCCCGACCCATCTCGCACAAGCGCCATGGTTCATATCTTACTACCCAAATTCATTTGATTAAAATATTTATTTAATCAAAATATTTATTATTTAAAACATACAATAAAATAAACATATGTCATATATAAAATATTCAAAACATATATATGAATATCGTAATAAAT
>CAODLS011527310.1:0-10065 GCA_948243855.1 Flueggea neowawraea
TCTTCATTCATTGTCATTCCCATGACAATGATTGACTAGGGATATTTAGAATAGTGTTCTTTTACAGATTAAGGTTTTACTATCCAAATCATATTTGATAACTTAATCAGAACCACTATTCACGGATAATTCATCCAATTATGATAGAGCGTTCATAATTGAGAGGAGTTGCATTCAAACCTAGAGATAGGTCGACATAAATCCTTCGGATTAGGGTTAAACCTAATAGAGAAATTCATAGAGCAGAGTGTTAAAGCAACGATAGGGGTTTTAATTAGGAAGAGATTCTGGTTAATCAACCTAGTCGTTAGGCATTAGCTAACTCGAGAGAGAGGTCAGTATATCTTAGGAATTTCCACGATCCAATTGCCTGAATGATTGCTTGAATAACGAGTCCTTATTACTTAATTCGGTCTAGGGGGATTCAGCGTCTAGGTACCATCTTCTCATCGTTCATTCTATCTTTAATTTGCATTTGTTTAGTTTATTTATTTTATAGATTTGAAATCAGTTGATTTATCGGCTAGATAATAGAGGAAAAGTGAGTAGCTAATAATCATAGTCTCTGTGGGATACGACACTCGGTACTCAAGGGTCCACTTGCTATAGACGATAGGTACACTTGCCTTAGTCTTTAGGGATTAAGCCCGAAGCACACCAAGTCCCTACCGCTTGATCACTGGCATCACACATAATTTCGAAAGGCAAGTTCCAATTGGGAGGCTGAATTATTGGAGCTGAAACCAGCAGCTATTTAAGCTTGTCAAAAGCGGCCTTGCACTCTTCAGTAAACTGAAAACCAAAGTCTTTCTACAGTAACTTGCACAATGGAGTTGCTATGCGCAAAAAATCCTTAACAAACCTTCGGTAAAATCCTGTATGTCCGAGGAATGCACGAACTTCTCGGACACAAGTGGGATAAGGTAGAGACTAAATTATATCAATTTTTGCCTTGTCTACTTTTATGCCTCTTGCATAAATGACATGTCCCAACATAATACCCTACTCTACCATGAAATGGCATTTTTCAAATTTGAGAACCAAATTATTTTCAATGCATCTCTTCAATAACAACTCAATATTATGTAAGAAGTTATCGAAGGACTCCCTATGTACAGTCAAGTCATCCCTGAAGATTTTAATTATCTGCTCAACATAATCACAAAAAATACTAACCATACACCTTTGGAAAGTCGTTGGTGCATCGCAAGTGCCGAATGCCATACGTCTGTACGTAAAGGTCCCAAAAGGACATGTACATGTTATTTTCTCCTGATCTTCAGGGGAAATTTTTATCTGAAAATAGAAAAAAAAATCCAAAAAGCAGTAGTAGAATTTTCCTGACAACCTTTCTAAAATCTGATCAACAAATGGGAGAGGAAAATGGTCTTTGCGAGTTACAAAATTTAATCTTCGGTAATCAATACAAACTCTCCACCCGTTCTAAACTCTAGTAGGCACCAGATCACCTTTTTTATTTTCTACCACTATAATGGAGGTTTTCTTAGGAACCACCTGAATCGGACTCACCCAATCACTGTCTGAAATCGGATAAATAATTCTTGCTTAGAGTAACTTCAAAACTTCTTTCTTCACCACCTCCATCATTGGTGGATTCAACCTCATGTGTGCCTGCCAAATAGGATTTGCTCCATCTTTAAGTAAAATTTGGTGCATACATCTAAAAGGACTAATTCCTCTAATGTCTGGAATGGTCCATCCTATAACTGTCTTGTGCTTCTTTAACACCTAAACCAATGTGCTCTCCTGATGTTTATTCAATTTGCTTGAGATAATGACTGGCAACGTGTCTCCATCTTCATTGTACACATACTTGAGGTGGCTTGGAAGCGGCTTCAATTCTAGTACCGGTGCCTGCAAAACAGAAGGCACTAGTTTCTCATTAGATATTGACAACTCAATAAAAAAACACATTTCTGGGATTTTTTAGCTCAATGAACTCATTCATTTCTTGCACACAATCCTGCAAAACAGAGCTAAATTTTAACTCATCACTTTCTTTCAAAATATGTTCTCTGTTAACCTCTTCCAGCTCATCTCTACCATCAAGGTCAAAAACATCATGTGCTAAAGAGTCAATCAAATCAACTGAATACACAAGAAAATCAATGTCAGGATATCTCATGGGCTCATAAATATTAAACTGAACCGCATTACCATCAAATTCCATAGTTAAAATGCCATTATGAACGTCTATTTTGGTCTTAGCAGTTTTAAAAAATGGCCTAACCAACAAAATTGAAGCAGTCTTATCACCATTTTGCATATCCAAAACATAAAAGTTAGTCGAAAAAATCAATTTATCATTCACTTGAACAAGAACATCTTCCACAACACCTTTTGGATAGGCATTAAATCTATTGGCTAATTAAATTACCGTCCCATTATTTTCTAAAGGTCCTAATTTAAGAGCAGAATAAATGTAATAAGGCATTACATTAATCGAAGCTCCCAATTCAAGCATGGCCCTTTCAATTTTTATACCACCAATAGTGCAAGGAATGTAAAACATACCTGGATCCTCACCCTATTCAAGTAGAGGTTTCTTCTGAATGATGGCTGAAACATTTTCCCCCACTCTTATTTTTCCACCTCGTTTCATTTTTTGCTTCCTCTTTAATGTGCAAATTTCTTTTAAGTACTTACATAGCGAGGAGCTTGTTTTATTACCTTGAAGAGTGGGACGTTAAGCTTACATTTTTGGAAGGTTTCATACAAATCAAAATTAGTTTCAGACTTTCAGTTTTTAGGCAAAGCTTCAAGAAAAAGGGGAACAAGTTTATATTCGAATGAAGATAGTTCATAAGACTTACATGCATAAGTGTTGCTTTCAGGAAAATCAGAACTTTCAGCTGCCTTTTTTGGTGTCTTTTCTTCTGGAATTGGTGCTGGTTGGTCCTTTACAGGTTGATTTACCTCCTTTCCATTTCGCAATAGAATTTCACTTGCATTTTCTTTAAGATTGATCACCGTTTGAGACGTTAATTTGCTAGAATTTTGTGACTCCAACCTACTAATTGCAGTAGCCATTTGGCTCCCTTGGTTCTCCAAGTTCTGAATGCTTGACTTTGCTTCCTGCTGAAATTTGATCTTGTTGGTAGCCAAAGATTTCACAATCTCCTCAAGAGACATGCTTGAATATGAAGTTTCAGCCTGATGTTGTTGCTGCCTTTGTTGAAATTGAGGCTTATATGGCTGGAAATTTGTTGTGGTGTTTCCGTACCGAAGGTTGGGGTGATATCTTCACCTAGGGTTGTAAGAGTTTGAAAATAGATTGTAATTGCGTTGAGGCTGCCTTGGAAAATTTTCAACCGCATTAACTTGCTCCATAGAATCATCCTGAAGTGTTGGACATATATCTGTCTGATGTCCTACCATAGTGCATATTCCACATGCCTTGACAACTTCACTTTTTCCTACAACCATATGTCTCACCAATGAGGTAAGATCATCAAGCCTCTTTTGTAGGGAAGAAACATTCACCTCATTCATTCGTATCTTAGAATAATCTACCCGGACTCCAAACTGTTGAGAATTGGAAGTCGTGTTGGCTATCAACACCCGAGCTACTTCCAGCATCTTGTCAACCAATGCACTACCACTTGCTGCATCTATCATACTTCTGTCCATTATAGGAAGTCCTTCATAGAAGTATTGGATAAGCAACTGTTCACTAATCTTCTGATGCGGACAACTTGCACACAATTTTTTAAAACGCTCCCAATACTCATGTAGTGACTCTCCACTTCGCTACTTTATTCCACAAATTTCTTTTCTGTTGCTGGCTGCCCTTGAAGTTGGGAACAATTTCTCTAAGAAATGCTTCTTCATTTCATGCCAAGTAGTGATGCTTCCAAGTGGCAAGTAGTGTAACCAGTCTTGAGTAGTATCTTTTAAGGAAAATGGGAATCCCTCAGCTTGATTTGGTCTTCAGTAATACCATGCGGTTTCATTCCCGTGCACACCACATGAAATTATGCCAAATGTTTATGTGGATCCTTTCATGCAGTTCTGCATAACTGAGGCAATAGATGAATTAACCCAGATTTTAGCTCAAAAGTTGCATTGGCATTCAAGTCTGGATAATTAATGCAATGGGGCTGTTGAGTTAAATCTGGAGCAGCCAATTGTGTCAAAGTGTGATTTTCAGCCATATTCTCTTTTAGTTCAGTAACGGTAGTATCAAGCTCAGCTATGTCACATTCTATTTCAGCGATCTCTACTTTAGGTTCAGTATTAGGAAACTATACTGGAGGTGGAGGTTCGCTCTGTGAACTATCCAGTTGTCTGCTTTTAGATTCCTTTCTCAGTTTTCTAGCAGTCTTCTCAATCTTAGAGTTGTACTGCAAATTTTTTTGCTGAGAAGATCTTGTAGCGTACATAAACAAAAAGATCTCCCCGGCAACGGTGCCAAAATTTGGTAAAGTTGTCACCTGCACCCAAGTTAAAAACCAAGCCACATACTAAAAAAACAGAGTTAGCGGTAAGCAAGGGTCGATACCACAAGGAGTTGTCTGTTTATCATATGCTAGCAAAAATCATAAAATATAAAACATGGGGGTTTATTGACAGAAATAACCTGAAATGTAATAAAAACTTACAGTACTGAAAATTATAGCCAGTATAAAAAATTTAACAATCAATTGAAAACAAACCTTGGTTTACGATCACTTTCACCAATTGGAACTACTATTAATCATCGACACTTAAGACTGTCAATTTAACCACTCAAATATTCATTGCGATATTTCTCAAAATATCAATCTTCCATTAAGATTTATTTATTGAAAGCATGTATTTCAATAAACACTTGAAAGTTAACAACCTTAGATACGATTTTAAAATTTAATTAAAAGTCAGCATTAAAAACCAGAAAGATCAACGAACAAGATAATACGACATACAATGCAATATTTATTCAAGATGAATATTTTTCCTGAGAATCTATAGTTTCTGACGCAGCAAACACACAAATCCCTAGTTGCTACAAATGGCCAAAGTGGCAAGATAGCTTCTACTTTATTCTCTGTTTCTCTGTTTCTTAAAAAGTGACGCTCTCTTGTAACAAAAGAGTAAAAAAAGTCCGCTAAAATAGTAAGAATGCCACGTTTTATTTTGACTACTTGTGACATAATAAAAATAAAACATAACAGACTCGCTATCCAAAAGTCCTATTTTTATTTGGAGACATGTGCCAAAATAACAAATCCCTTAAAATAATGATCTTGTTAAATTCAAAACTCAGGTTTCAAATTCTTCAAGAGATCAACTACTTGAGTCATTCTTCAGCTCCTTCCTCTGCATTTTCCACATAGTCACTGTCCAAAATTCACAATTGTGAAATCTACAGCTTCACTTCTTCAACTTCTGTAACTCCTAAAATTGTGCTTCCTGATCAAATTGACTCCAAAAATATTTTCACCTTCTAATCTATAAAAGACAAAGAATTTCTTAAGTTTAAAGGCATTAATTCTCTAATGTGAAGGAAATTAAGCTTGAAAATAAGAAGAAAATAGCCACACATCAAGGGGCGGCGACTAAGGTTTCAAAACCATAGTTTCTGCCTTTTCTAAAAAAAAAATAACCTAAACACCCTAGTGGCTGGCTGAACACAAATGGATCAACAAGTTTGTGACTGAATAGTTTTCTTCACAGTAGTTCGATGCTTTACAAGGTAAACATTTGATTTTCCTTCTTTGTTGTATGTATCAATTGTTTGCATGAATCTTGGCAATGGGTAATGTGTAAAATTTTCAAAACATCCATTACGTTTTCCCTACACATTATCCTACAGTGGTATCAGAGCCACTTCCAAATAATCGATAAAATAAGTTACATAGCATGTGATATATTATTGTTGTATTTTGCATTTGTTGTTTTATTGTTCAATTATATTAATAATTGAAGAATTGGATTTGTGATTTAGTTTCAAATTTATGTATTTATTATTGACTTCGGTTTTGATGATGATGATGATTGCAAAACATCCATGAAAAATGTGCTAAGTTGCCAACTTGCTGAAATATGGATACAAAGCGACTTGCACATGATACAACTCACTTTGATCATATTCAAGAAATTATGGGTTAACACAATGTGCGTTGTACATGATACAAGTCACTTTGATTGGACTCATTCAGAAAACAAAAGGATTCCAAATCGTACAAAGTGACTTGTACATGATACAAGTCACGGTATAACCTTCTGGATTGATTCCACAAGTATGCAAGTCATGTTACAAAGAGGACAAGTCACATTATATGATGATCAGATCGGGACAAAGCCAAAACGCTCCTTGGGATTTGAATTTGAATATTCTCTGACATGATGATATGGATTAAAGGTGCAATCTTGAGCATAATTGACAACGCACATTGTAGATGGTACAAGTCGCATTGAGAATTCATTGGGTGAATTGTGCATATTTTAGATCGATGAACAACGCATGTTGAACAAGCCACACGTCATATTAATAGCTTATCAATGTACATTGGACATGATACAAAGCACACAACATCTGATCAATGCACGTTCTACATGAAACAAAGTACATTGTATCTGATGTCCGCATTGTACAACATTTGGAATTATTCCAGAACGGTTATATTCTTGATTCCAATGTTCCCAAAATCTATGAAATCTATTAATAGGCATCTCTAACATCAGAAGAAGAGAGAGAAACATTGGGCTAACTTTGCTATCTTTATTTTTCATTATTTCGTTCATTATCATTTAATACACACTCTTGCTATTTTCATTTTGTATTATTCTTGGGTTGGATTGAGCATATAATATGTGTTTTGGGAACACAATCCATAATAATCAAAGTATTTGATTGAGGGTTGTATAGGTTTTCTTATTGAGCCTTAGAAAAACAAGTGTGGTTGCTAGTGAGCCTTAGAAAACTAAAGGTGAATGGTTTCATAGTTGAGCACACAAAAACTAGAGGTTTGGTTTTCTTGTTTGGTGCATAAAATAAGGTGTATTGGTTTGCTTGTTGAGCCCGCAAAAACAAGTGGTGCAAATGGTTTCCCTCCACCAGAAATTAAGGAGATTCTGGATTGAAATTCTTGAGTGGATCTCAAGTAGTAGACGTAGGACAAAAAGGACCAAGCCACTATAAATTGAGGCTTTGTTTTCCCTCTCCCAACTCTATTTACTTTCCTTTATATTTGTGAATTGGTGGTTTTATTACTCCGCATTTAAGTTTTATTTTACTTGTTTTGAGCTTTGTTATTTAGTTTAATTTTCAAAAGTTTTCAACTTGCTAAAAATCAAATTCACCCCCTCTTGGATTATCATTTCTTATTGGGACCAGGACTTTCAGTTGGTATCAGAGTTTGTGCTCTTGATATTTCTTTTTGGCTTAACATCGAAAGAGTTAAAGATTTCAAAAATGACATTTTTTGAGCAAATTAATAGATATGAAGGTTTGGCTATTAATCATGCTCCTTTCTTTGATAGCAGTGATTACATGTATTGGAAAACAAGAATGAGAGTGTTCCTACAATTAGAAAGTGTTGAGATCTGGGATGTTATTGTGGAAGGTCCAATTGTACCGACCAAGCTTGTTGATGGAAGAAGTGTGAAGAAACCAAAAGAAGAGTGGAATGTAAATGACAAAAGGCTTACATCTTACAACCACGAAGCTATGTATATTCTCTACTCTTCTTTATGTAAATCTTAGTTCAACAAGGTTCAACAATGCTCTAATGCTCAAGAAATTTGGCAAACTTTGGAGGTTGCTTGTGAGGGAGCAAGCCAAGTCAAAGAGAACAAAATATGAACAAAATATCTCTTCTTATTCACAAATATGAGCTATTTAAGATGGAAGAAGATGAATCTATTCAAGAAATGTTTGTTCGCTTTGATGACATCCTCAATGGCCTCAAATCTCTTGGTAAATCATACACAAATTTTGATATTGTGAGGAAAATTTTAAGGGCTTTGCCAAAAATGTGGGCTTCCAAGAAAGATGCAATTTTAGAAGCCAAAGATATAAATTCGTTGCCTTTGGAAGAGTTAATTGGTTCTTTGCTCAATCATGAAATGAGTATGAAAGAAGATGATGAAAAGAAAGGCAAGAAGAAGAGGAGGACAAATTTGGACATTGCATTAAAGGCATAAAAGTGCAGTGAAAGCTCAAGCTCAAGTGAGGATGATGAAGAAGAGAATGATTCTATTATGGAATATCTTGCAAAGAAATTCTGCAATTTTTTCAACAAAAAAGAGGTGCAAAGGAGGCAAACAAGAATAAGAGCAAACTCATTTGCTATGAGTGTAATAAATTGGGTCATACTAGACCGGATTGCCCTCATTTAAAGAAGAATAGTAAAAAGAGGAAAAAAGATTCTTTGATGATGATTCAAGCTCTAGCAGTGCTGATGATGTTGGAGGAGCATGCTTGACTACAATGAAAGCCAAATGGAAAATTGAAAATGTGGTATCATTTCCCTAAACTCAAATATTTTTTAATTGCGCATTGCATTACATGTTTTTCAACTCATATCTCTTGTTGAATACACTATTTTTATGTTTCTCAAATGGGGAGATATATTTTTTTACTATTGTGCACGTTTTGAAACAAAAAGGGGGAGTTTTCTTTTCAAAATCATTTATTTGATAAAATGCATTTACTTAGGGGGAGTTTAAATTGTGCATTTGATTATTTGGGGGGGAATGTTTTTAACCTTTTTGATGATACAAAAAGGGGGAGAAGTGTACATGAATCTATTGGGAGAAGTGTGCATGAATTTTATCATTTCACATATTTCTTACAATTGGTATCATGCTTTACAATTGCTATCATTATTGCTTTGAACATCATATATTAATGTGTTGAACCAACCATGTGACAAGGAGTGAAATCCTTGATCAAATTGTTTGTTATTGATGAATAGATGTTCAAATTCATGTATGTTTTGTCATCACCAAAAAGGAGGAGATTGATGACTTTGGGTTTGATGATGATGATGATGATTGCAAAACATTCATGAAAAATGTGCTAAGTTCCCAACTTGCTGAAATATGGATACAAAGCGACTTTTACATGATACAAGTCACTTTGATCATATTCAAGAAATTATGGTTTAACACAATGTGCGTTGTACATGAGACAAGTCACTTTGATGGGACTCATTCAGAAAACAGAAGGATTTCAAATCATACAAAGCGACTTGTACATGATACAAGTCACGTTATAACCTTTTGGATTGATTACACAAGTATACAAGTAACATTGCAAATAGTACAAGTCATGTTATATGTTGATCAGATGTGGACAAAGCCAAAATGGTCCTTGGGATTTTAATTTTAATATTCTCTAACACGATGATGTGGAGTAAAGGTGCAATTTTGAGCATAATCGACAACGCACGTTATAAATGGTACAAGTCGCGTTGAGAATTCATTGGGTGAATTGTGCATATTCGGGAATGAAGAACAACGCACGTTGAACAAGCCACAAGTTACATTCATACCTAATCAATGTACAATTTACATGATACAAAGCACATAACACCTGATCAATGTACATTCTACATGATACAAAGTACACTGTATCTGATGTCAGCATTGTACAACATTTGGAATTATTCCACAATGACTATATTCTTGATTCTAACGTTCCCAAACTCCAAGAAAGCTATAAATAGGCATCTCCAACATCAGAAGAATAAACAAGAACCTTAGGATAACTTTGCTATCTTCATTTCTCATTATTTCTCTCATTCTCATTTAATACCCACTCTTGCTATTTTCATTTGCTATTATTCTTAGGTTGGGTTGAGCATATAATTTGTGTTTTGGGAACACAATTTGTAACAATCTAATTATTTGATTGAGGATTGTATAGGTTTTCTTGTTAAGCCTTAGAAAATCAAGTGTGGTTGCTAGTGAGGCTTAGAAAACTGGAGGTGAACAAGTTCCTAGTTGAGCCCGTAAAAACTGGAGGTTCGGTTTTCTTATTTGGTTCATAAAACAAGGTGTAATGGTTTGCTTGTTGAGCATGGAAAAACAAGTGGTGTAAAAGGTTTCCCTCTACCC
>CAODLS011527382.1:0-31687 GCA_948243855.1 Flueggea neowawraea
CTCTATTATAGCCTCACAAATTCTCTTCTCTCTTTTGATGCGGAAATTCGGCCTTGCCCTCAAAAAGCATTCAACAATTCGACCTTGTGTATGTACACATATATATAGAGTTGTGTGAAACCCTAGTATAAGTTTGCTAGGTTTCTTCTTACTTGTCCTACAAGTATAAGAACTCCATATCACACAAGAATTAGGGTTCCAAAAGAATAGGAATGTGTAGAATTTTTCCTAAAAAATAGGAGTGTGTGGCCAAATTTTCTCCTACAAAATAGGAGGCTTGCTGAATTTTACACAGGCTTTTTAATGTTATTGGACTTTTAATTATATGCTACATTATCATCAAATAAATCACTCTTTGATTAAAATACATGAGCCAAATTTATGTCACACATAATAATAAACTCAAAACATGTTTAATCTTAATAAATTAGTGATTTATATTAAAAGTTCATTGCATTAATGGATTATGTCTTATATCATATTTAAGACTTAAATCATCAAATGATTAATCAAATTAATCATTATAATTCAATTACGAAAAGAGTGAATATTTGTGATCCGATCCAACTCGCCTTAGTGTCTGACCCAATAGGCCCACTCAAAAATGGCAATGAACCTTTGTCCCAAAAACTCAAGCTCCAAGTCCATAAGCGGTATCTAGTAATATATTATAGCAACCCAAAATCGAGTGGATGTCGGAGATCCGATTTTACCTTTCACAGTTTGATATTTCATCCTTTTGTCTCATGATATCTAGATTAAGCATAAGGAATGGATAAATGCCAACCTCATTTTGCTTAATGTGTTTCTTGATCCCAAGTATATTGATATAACAAATAACATTGATAAACCCTTTTATCAATTCATTTGAGTATGCATACATTCCATCAATCTCACTCATCAAGTGACCTAAAGATATCACTCTTCATAAGAGGAACAAATTCGTTGCTCTAACTATCACTCCTCTACATGATTCATGACATATCCAATCATAGCCTTTATAATTACCGTATTACGAATAACGTTTGACTAAGTTAAAACATGTGATTCATCATGTAGGAGTCGATAGTGAGTTTCAGTCAGAGGATTCAAAATAAACATTGCATGAAAGCTACTTGTGACATTAATCTATGAAGTACTTTCATAGCGGACCAGTCAAATACATGTTCCCTAACATGTATCTATGTTCTAAGTGATGTCTTCACATCCACAATCAGTAAAACGTGATTATCCACTTAGGAACACACTAATCTTAATTCATTATCATTCCCATGATAATAATCTATTAGGGATATTTAGAATAATATTCTTTCTTAACTTTAGAGTTTTACTATCAAGTCACGTACTTGATGACATAAGGAAGAATAAACTATTTATGGATATTTTATCAACATAAAACATATTATAATATTTCAAAGATATGAAATGAAATGCCTCTTTATTAAATGGTAAATCAAATGACAATTTACATAGATGATTGGACTAGAGCACCAAAACTAATATTCGGTCCTTCTCCTCTATGTGTTCCCAGTGCTTCTCTCTGTATCCCTCCTTCATTTGATGGCTCTAATTTTAATTCATGGAAAAAGAAAATGTCTATTTTTATTCAAGCATATGATATAAAGCTTTGGAAGGTGATTGTTCTTGGTCTTAAAATTCCCAAGAATAACAATGGCGCTCTTAAGAAGTATGAAGACTTCAATGATGAAGATTGGAAGTCTCTTAGCTGAAATTCCAAAGCTACTCAACTATTATATTGTGCTTTGAATCAAGAAGAGTACAATCAGATTTTCTCTTGTGAGCATGTCAATGAGATATGAGAAATGCTTGAAGTGACTCATGAAGGCACAACTCAAGTCAATGAAACCAAGATTAATATGCTTCTACATAACTATGAGTTTTTCACCATAAGAGAGGATCAAAGCATTAGCAACATGCTTGATCGCTTTGCGAAAATTACAAATGGTCTTGCTTCATTTGGAAGACCAATTTCTAGTTGCGATAAGGTGAAGAAGATTTTGAATTCTTTGACTCAAGAATGGAATGAAATGGCCACCGCCATCATGGAGTCCAAAGACTTAAACTCATTGGAGTTTAGTGCCTTAGTTGGATCACTCATAAACTATGAGATTGTGCTAAGGTCAAGAGATGGAAGACCTAAGCATGGCAAAGCATTGAAAACTTCCACTCAATTTCAAAAAGATGAGAGTGAAGGGGAAACGAGCTTGGATGAAGAGCTCAAATACTACTCCAAAATGATAGCAACTTATAAAAAGTTGTTGAAAAACAAAAAGTTTCAACAAAAATACTACTCCAAAAGGATAAAAACTTATAAAAAGTTGTTGAAAAACAAAAAGCTTCAACAAAAAGAGATGGAGAGGTTAAAGGAGAAAAAGAAGAAGAAAAGAAAAGATTATAGTTCTTCTCCAAGTGATGATAGAGATCCATTGGTAAATGTATGCCTTTCGGCATACTAGGTACTCCTTAAAATCTCATTGTTTTATATTTCACGCAATTTTTATTTCTTATTTGAATATTGTTATTTGCATGAATTTTTTAATGTGTTGATTCATACATATGCATTGGTTTGAAACAAATAATGAAAATATGCATACATATACACACTATATACATCGTAATGTCTCAAAAATCATTTTGAAAACGTTCTCAAGCAAAACAAACAACATGTATGAAAACATCATAGTTTTAATCATAATATCAAAAACAAAGTTTTGTGCCACCAACCGTAATAAATATAATCGTAGTCTCCGCCACTAATCAAAAACAAATCATGTGTTGGGCCAGAACACATGACTACCGACATCACTGGTAACTGAGATCTATCAATACATTGGTATACCAAATGCTACGTACCCCGTAGCATAGGCGTCCCGTATAAAAAACAAAACTATACTATAATAGTACAAAAGCATAGGCATGCAAGCCAGAATAAAAAACAGAGAGAGGATATATATATATTACATATATACATCGATTTACAAAAACAGAGGGTGAAACATAAATTCACATAACCCAATTTTTATTTTAGCAAATCCTCATATTAGTCCAGTTTCAAAATATGTGACAACACAGCAAAAACAGATACAATTTCGAGACACAGCATATGTGTCTAAAGCTGTCATCCACTCACCTAGATGTCCAAGTTCTAATGTTTAGGCACCACTAACGGGCGGTTGATCACGCTGACAGTAACAAGAAACTGAAATAAATATATCAGAAACAAAGCACAGTGTGGTACTGGTACTGTGGCGGTACTGAAATGTGTGCATATGCATATACAATTACAAACACTTAAACGACGCCTAAAAACCCATTCTGGTCAAATATCAAACACTATATACCCCAAAATCGAAATCTATGTAAAATTATGTTTTGGTCCCTCAAATTTTGTAAAATTACATTTTAGCCCATAGGTCCTCTTAAATTATGAAATAGTCCTCAAAAGTTTTAAAAATTACAATTTAGTCCTTCAAGTAGTCAAAATCCTCCAAAGAGCCCTCAAACTCTCACAAATTGCAAATTAGTCCCTAAACCCTCAAATATCAGTTGTGTCCTCCAATTATCCAAAATCACCAAAATTACAGTTTTGGTCCCTACAGTAGAAAATCACACAAAATCACCCCAAAACTCAAACTGACTACTACCCGATGTTCCAATCAGTCCATATTACCTCTAATCATGCTTAGAAACTTAAATCCATCAACAAATCCAACAACAAACTCCAAAATACTCAAAATCAACCAAAACCGTCCAAAACCCTAGTCTACATAAAAAAAATCATTAAATATCTTGTTTCAAGGCTTGATTATTATTAATCTAAGTCCTACTCAACTTATTCTAGCAACCTTTAACATCTATTAACTCAGAATCATCCAAAAATTCAAACCTTAGACCCATTTGGACCAAAACAGATTTATGGAATCAATGCATGAAAATGATGTTTAATCCAAGAAAGAAATGGAATCTTACCTTAGAAATTGATCGGGGATGATGGACGAATAATGTGGAGAAGTCTCAAACGAGTTAAGAGAGTTTTGGGTGAAAGAGGAGTGAAATAAATGAAGAATGTTGAGTTGTTAGAAGCTTTAAATACTGTCAGATCAAGGCTCACGTACGTCATTTTAAAGCTAATGTATGTTGTCAAGCCTTAACATATGTTATCCAAGCCTTAACGTACGTTATCGAGGTCAAAATCGTGTTCAGAAGCGATTTGAACGTTGCTAACGTACGTTGCACAAAACCTCACGTGTGTTCATCATCACAGATCCCAGTTAACGTACATTAATGCTACCTCTAACGTATGTTAGCTTCAATCCAGGTTACGTACGTTAATGGCTAAGTTGACATATGTTAATCAGGGTCAGGTTATGTTTCTCGACTTCGCTTGCTTCCAAACATGCGTCAGACCATTCCTGAGGCATGTCAACTCTTAACCCCACAAGAATAACATCATTACACATCCTCAACATTCAATCGACCCAAACATCAAATCAAAACTATATCAAAAAGCTATCGGAATCATGATCAAAACATGCAGGGTATTACACCTACGCACGTAGATAGTGGTCGAAGCATGTAGAGGACTAATTTTACCAGGCATTGGCTACTAGAGTCTAGGCAAAGCATGAAGATAGAGAACAACGCGTGCAGAACTCTGATGGACTTACGAACTACGCACATAGAGAGGTCTAAGCACGTAACAAAGGGTGACATCATTAAAATCAGAATTTTGTCATTCTCTCACAATTGCCAATTTGGAATTTACAACAATTACTTTTTAAAGTTTGCCTATAAATAGAAGTTCATAGAACAAGAGAAGGTAATGAACAATATTGAGAGAGTGCCCAAGCTTTGCTACTTTGATTCTTGATTTTCTCTCTCTACTTGTTCTTCAACTTTTACATGCCAACTGAGCTTTGATTTGATATTTGCTTAATGGGATTTGGTGTGTGATATTGTTTTAAATTTGAGAATCCACTTATAATCACGTTTTGGTGTTAAGCTTGAAGGGTAGTATAGGTTTCCTTATTTGTTTCCTTTAAAAACAAGCGAGGTGTAAGGTTTTCTTATTTAAACCTGTAAAAACAAGGTGTAAAGGGTGCTTGTGAACTTGAGAAAACAAGACGTGTAAAAGCTTCCTTCCGTCTGCTAAATGAGGAGATTGTTAGTAGATTCTAAACTCTCGAACTAAGGCTTGAAGAGTGGACGTAGGTCAAGGAGGATTTAATAACTATAAATTCGGGCTTTGTTTTCCTAACTCTTCATCTCTTTAATTTCGTTTTTGTTGGTTGGGTTTTGGATTGTGCTACTGTTTTGATTTGCAAAATATTGAAAAATTTTCAAAAAGGTTTAAAATGTTTAGTTCCAAACTAATTAACCCCCTCTTGAATTGTCATATTGGGCTTACAATAACAAGAATATGATAAATTATGTGCATTTTGTGAGTTTTGGGAATATTCTAAATTTGGTGGAAAATATGGATATAGTAAGTTTTGAAAATTTTGTATATTTTGATGATTAAGATAAAAATGTATGTTTTGAGAATTTTCAAAATGATTGGTACCATCCACGTAGATATGCTTCACATCTGTTTAAAAAATAAGAGAGAACATCATCCACATAGATGAAACGCTGGGTATTAAGCCCAGCGTTGGAGTTGCCCTCAACGGAGGACTACAAATGCCCTTCGATTGAGTGAACCAAACATAAATAATAGAAATCGGAATTCGATTATCATTCTCTATTCTTATTCTCACCCCAACGGCCCTACTATTATTATCTTTCGGAATTTTTTTTACCTATTTTAAGTTAAAATATAATATTTCCGGTTTGTAGGGTGGCCGGAATGTTTTGAAGGATAGGCGACATCTACTCCCTCGAGTCACTTACTGCAAACAAAACCTTCAATCCCACCAAACGGCAGTTTATAACCATTTCAAGAAACATAAAATAACCCAAAGCAAAAAGAAACACGAAACCAGACGCTGTCCCGTACTCGTTCTTTGCAACGATTCCCGCAATCCTAGGAGTATAGCTCGGTCGTACGCAATAAGTAGTTGAAGTATCATAAGTAACTCTTTCCTCTCACTCCACTCACCTTTCCACCCTGCGAAAAACTGCTCTAGCTGGTTAATCGTTGTACATTGATTACTCTGTTCCGTGCGTACGACGTGCCGTTTCGCGTTCGATTCCACCATGACTTTGAAGTCGTTCGTGGAGGTTTCACCGGAGTCTCACTTCCCTATCCAGAACCTTCCGTACGGTGTTTTCAAGCCCCAACCTAGTTCAACGCCTCGGCCTGGTGTGGCTATTGGTGACTTCGTTTTGGACCTCTCCGAGATCGCTCTTGCTGGCCTCTTCAATGGCCCTCTTCTCAACGGCTCCGATTGTTTCCATCAGGTTTGTTCGTGCGATGATTCTACACTTCTTGACTACCACTTTCTTGCTCAACGATGTCGTTCAGCAGTAGAAAAAATAATCATAGTAATTTTGGACTTGTTTTTCTCTGTTTTTGTTTCTTTATTGCAAGGTTCAATGATTGTGATTTAATCTTTATGCTCGTAGTATTCTTGCTTATTAGTTCGATGATTTCGTGCATTATATTTGAAATTAAAATTAAATTTCGATTGGAGTGAGTTCTTTGCTCTGATCACAGCCGAGCCTGAATAAGTTTTTAGCTATGGGAAAGCCTGCTTGGAAGGAAGCTCGTGCTACACTTCAAAAGCTTTTGTCATGTAAGAGCTCTTTGTAGTAATTTAATTTTCTGCTATATGGTAAAATGTCTTGTGCTAATGGTAAGACATGTGAGAGATTGAGAGGATATATTATTATTTTGCAGCTACTGAACCTACACTGCGTGATAATGCAACTTTAAGACAGAAATCTCTAGTGCCAATGGTAAGAAATATGTGGGTTTGTGTTTTTGTTCTTTATAATGTGAAAATGGTTCTGTGATACTAAGTTTGCATGTAAATTTATAGAGCAAAGTCCAAATGGTTCTTCCTGTTGTGGTGGGGGATTATACAGACTTCTTTTCATCCATGCATCATGCCAAGAACTGTGGAACCATATTTCGTGGTCCACAGAATCCAATTAACCCCAACTGGTATGTTGACAATTGAGATTGTGGGAAACTAGGGCATCATGTCATCCACCTTACATATTTGATTTCATGTATTTTTTTGTTAAATTCCAGGTTTCATCTACCAATTGCATACCATGGGCGGGCTTCATCCATCGTCATCTCTGGAACAGATATTGTACGACCAAGGTTAGAAAATTATAGTCTTTTTTTCAATTTTAAAACATCAAAGTTTGTTCCATTGTCATCTATATCTAAGCAGTAAACTGAGTTTGGCATTTACCAATGTATAATGGGATCTTTCTGAAATGGATGCTTATTCATTTTGTGATTTCGATGCACAACTTATTAGATGCCGTCTTATTTTCCAATTTAGTATCATGGCTATAAATGATGATGCTTTTTCTTTTTGGTGCTCGTATTTTGCAATTATGATGCTGTCTTATTTTGTTACTTGAAATTTCTTAAGTAGAGATTTATATGCATTTATTTGATTGTGGTTAATGCTTTTTGGTGCTGTACATTTTTTATGATTGTACTTGTTTTGTTCTTTTTTTTTTTTTTTTGCAGAGGTCAAGGCCATCCTACTGGTAACTCCCCAGCATATTTTGGACCTTCACAGAAGTTAGACTTTGAGCTAGAAATGGTCAGTATTTTATGTGAATGTGTGATTAGATATAGATTTTTCACTTTGCTGGCTACCTTGTGGTTCATTTATTTTTATATTCTTTTATTACTTTAGTATCATTCATATTCATAATGATTGCAGGCTGCTGTAGTTGGTGTTGGAAATGAATTATGAAAACCTGTGGATGTTAATGAAGCTGGAGATCATATATTTGGAGTTGTATTGATGAATGATTGGAGTGGTATTGATTTTTCTTTATGCTTCCTTTGAATTGCTTTTCTTTGTTCTCAATGGTGTACTATAAGAAGATGGTTTTGACAGCTAGAGATATTCAAGCGTGGGAATATGTGCCTCTTGGGCCTTTTCTTGGAAAGAGCTTTGGTAAGAAGAAATACCCTTATTTATCCTCATAATCCCAATTGGCTCTCATCAAATTACAGATTATTTCTTTGATTACTTGTATTAGAAGTCATTTTTTAGATGGGCTTTTGTAGGTACTACAATATCCCCTTGGATTGTGACACTTGAAGCTCTAGAGCCATTTGTTTGTGATGCTCGTACGCAGGTGACCGACCTCAATTATTATACAATATAATAGTGAGCTGACTAGCAGCATTAGTTTCTTCAAATTTTCTGTCTCGTTTACATGCTGCTGATGGATTTAGTATTTGCAGGATCCCCATCCACTGCCGTATCTGGATGAAAAAATATCTAAAAATTATGACATCTCACTAGAGGTAGCATCTGGAATCTTTTGTGTATAAATATATGCTCTGATGTTTTTTCCTATTTGTCAATGAGAAGTATGCTTCTGCTTCTGGCCTTTAAAACTACTTTGTACTTTTCTTTTGGTTGTAAAACTATTTTGTACTTTTATCTATGAATTTTGAGAACTTTTTAGTTTCAGAATCACAATGTTAATATTGTGTGCTTGTTGTTTTAAGGTTCAAATTAAACCTGCTGGGAAAGAGCATTCTTGTGTGGTCACAAGAAGTAATTTTAAGCACTTGTAAGTCCTCACACTTCCTTTTGCACCTACAGCAATTTGATAAAAATTGGCTGGATATAAATATTCAATGCTAAAATCCTTTAGTGCTATATTCTTCTCAGAATTCCATTTTTCAAAGGTCATTCATATCCCTTCATTGTGTGATTAGAGATTTCCCATCAAGTACTACATTGTTACTGTTCTCTCCTAAACACAGGACCTTGCATGAGTCTAGATAGATGCCGAAAAAATTTGTGCATCTTAAATCACTTTTTATCTGTGTTGCAGATATTGGACATTGACTCAACAGCTTGCACATCACACGGTGAATGGTTGCAACTTGAGACCTGGCGATCTGCTTGGAACTGGGACAATCAGTGGACCTGTATGTCTTGGTTTATTTTTGTAATTTATCATATTGCTTAGTGTTTACCTCTCAACTTCTGATAACTTTCTACCATGTGGACCTCTATTGAAGCTGAATAATACCTGTATCAAGTAACAAAAATGGGTGTTTGTAATTCTACGCAGGAGCCAGAATCTCTTGGGTGCTTGTTAGAGTTAACATGGAACGGGCAGAAGCCATTATCACTGAATGGGAAAACGAGAAAGTTTCTAGAAGATGGGGATGAAGTCATATTCACTGGTTGCTCCAAGGTATCATGCAACAACCTACGATTTATGAATGCTTCTGCTTTTTGTTTCACTGTATATTGCTAGTGTTAGACTGGATTTATTTGAATATAGACTGATGATTTACACTTGAAGTTGCAAGGAAACTACACTTGTATTTATAAATTACCTTGGGAGCATAGTTATGATCCCTGTACGAGGGTACTCTTAATCAAGTATGAGAAACAACGCCTAATGATTTTAATGGGTTCGATAGTTCAAAATAATAAAGTAATCATTTCTGAAAAGATTGATTATCTTTCTATTAAATGGCCCTTTAAATTCTTCAGATGTAAATTTGTTGGTTCACAATGTTTTGCTGCTTTAATTAATTTAAATAGATCCAAATAATTTGAATAGATTCAACATGGGGTTGGTTCAATGATTGACATATTGACCCTGAACAAACTTTACTGGTCAAAACACAAAGATTCGAATATAAATGAAGACATTCATTGAGAGGAGAGAAATCATTAATGTTCTAATCAAAAGAAATGGTTGCCTATTCTTTAAGAAGTAGTAGTAGTAGTAGTAGAAAGTGAATTTTTTGAAATAATTTTCATTTTAGTTATCTTCTTGAAGTGGACAGCTCTGTGATCCGAGCTTTACTTGTATTCTATCGATATTCTCATGTTCACTGCATTGGCAAGCAAAAGTATAGTTTGATGTTTGAAATGATTGCAGGGGGATGGTTACAGTGTTGGATTTGGAACTTGCTCTAGAAAAATTCTTCCGTCCCACGCGTGTTAATATGGATGCCACTACAGTGAATTTGTATATCAGCTCCTAAGAACTGTAGTTCAATCTGCTTGTTGCCACTATTTTTTGTATTGTCGATCTACTTATTGTGGGACATTACTGATAAGGCCGAGCAAAAGTGCTGCTGAATAAAGTAGCTTATACAACACATACTCATGTCCAGCCTATTATGACATTATGAGTGTAATCTATTTTAATGACTACTATTTTTTAATACTCGTGAAAAATTATTATTATCTGCAAAAGCAGATCGTTTTGATCTGCTTTGTCAAAAAGCAACCCAACTCGGCCCGACCCGACTCAGACTATGGCGCCACCATCATTCAATTACACTCCACATTTTGCCACACCCCTTTTTAAAACCCCCACAAACACTTCATTCCCTCAAAATCACCCATGACCTCTTCCTTCGGCTCCTCTACTACTGTCACCTACACTTTCTACAATGACAATACTACCCCCACACAAACCCCCCCAATCCCCATCCACTCCCCACCACCCCTTCCCGTCAAACTCCACCTCTCCCAATCCAACGCTGCTGCCGCCAAGATCCAGTCGGCATACAGGGCCCACATAATCCGCAACCTCTACAAGCAAATCTCCGCCGTCAATTCCGAAGCAGACAGATTGCAATCCCAGATCCAACGGCAGGAAACAGTTGATGCAATAAGAAGCAGCGAGAAAGAGAAGTTGAGAATGAACGAGGCGTTGATGGGGTTGCTTCTGAGGCTGGACTCTGTGCCAGGGGTTGACCCGACGGTGAGGGATGCCAGGAGGAAAGTGAGCCGTCGGGTCGTGGGGTCGCAGGAGATCGTGGACGGGATATGCGAAGCGAAGGTGGAGGGCGACGGTGATTACTGTAAGTGGGACGCATACGGTGGTGTTGGTGGGGCAGTGATGAGAAATTGGGAGTGATGGAGGAAGAGGTGTGTAGAGAAAGAGGTGGGGAGGAGATGGAGAAATTTTGTGCAGACTATCTTGGGTTCAGATGCTTGCAGAGGTTTCTTCGTCAGCCATGAACGAAAGCTGGGATCCGTCGCCGCCGTGTAGATATTTTTGTAACGACGCGTCGGCATTAGTGTATACGTATTAATTGTGAACTTTCTTTTTCTGGGTTTTCTTTTTAACACAAAAAAATAATAATTTTCTGTATCTTTGAGTGGTGTAAAAAAGATATATTAAAAAATGCAAATATATTTGTCGGAATGATTTAACGCTCGGAGTTGAGGTTTATGCCGAACAACCCGTAGCTAGAGTTGATCAGTTGATGAAATAAGTCAAGGCTAATTCCGAACAACCAGACATCATTTTCATCTAACTAATGGCTTCCCAAACTTGTGGCCAGCTACCCGTTAGCCTTCTTGAATTTTTTTCATCAATTAAGACTTCTTTGTCTTTTTTTAATTGGACGAGAAGCATTAGAAACGAACCATCTAACATAGAAAAAAAAGCCGTGTTAAACAAAAAAACCTTGTGTGCTACTACAATTAGGTCTACTTCTCTCTTACATTAAAAGCCATCAAAACAACCACCATAACGAAACCTATTTAGTTGGGAGATTGAAACCATTATTGGAGACATTTTTATTTGGTTGGTGATTCTAATATAGTTGTTTTTTAAAATATTTTTTGATTTGCATATTAGGCAGCGGCTTTGTTTTTCCATTCTTATTTCCAATTGACAAAAAAAAGATTGATTGAGAGAGAGCTTAAGTGTTTTATCTTTTGTGATTTTAGTTTCACACGTCTAGGGGTGTAATCGAGCCGAGCAGAGCCGAGTTTTTGAGTGTTCGAGCTCGGCTCGACTAAAATCTTTCAAGTTTGAGCTTGAACTCGAGCTCTTTTTCGAGCTCAAAATCTTACTCAAACTCGGTTTGTCACAAAGCTCGCAAGCTCATGAGCTTTTCGAACTCGGCTCAATAAATATTCAAATAAAATCGTAAACGATATTTGCTAGTTTAAACTTGGCAAAAACTCTAAAAAAAATTCAATCAAGTGTAGGTTAGTTCAATAAATCATGTTGAGCATATAGTTGAATCAAGAATTATTAGAAATTTCAATTTGTTTTACAAATTCAACCTAATATTAGATCTTATAAAAATATACTTGTAATTTTATAGGCACGGTCAATTATTGTAAACTTGTACTTTTGTTAATTTAACACAAATATTAAATACTATTCCAAACACAAGCATATTTTTTATAATTTAATTTAAGACATGTCATATATATATATATATATATATGAGCTTTTTCATGAGTCTGCTCATGAACACACAAAAGAGTTTATTCTCGATTTTTCTTAATTGAGTTTTTAGGTGTTCAAGTTCGGTTCGTTTATTAATTCGAGCTTACAATCTTGGTCAAGTTTAGCTCATTTATTAACGAGCCGAGTCACAAATGAGCTTTTATCGAGCTGAACACCGATTAGCTCACAAGTAGCTCAGCTCATTTACACCCCTACACACGCCTTGTTTTATTGAATAACACAGCTGACAGCATGACGCCATGTCAGCAAAAATGTCCTTGAAAATATCTGAAATAAATTTCAGGGGTTTATACAAACATTCATAAAGTTTGGGGGCTACATGCAGTTGGCCATAAGTTCAAGGGCTGCGTGTGTATTAAGCCTCAAACTAATATATTAGTGGCAGTTGCAGGGAAGTAGAACGGTAGTGGCAGCCAGGGAATCACGTAACTTCACCGACAATACAAATTCACTTCGAAACAAAGCCAAGAAATGCAGCGATGGATTCCCAGCAATGGAGAGAAAAGAAGCTCTACCCATTCCTAGGCCTACTTTCATTACTCTCTCTTCTCTACCTCAAATTCACCGACAAATTCACTTTGCCAATCCACCCATGGCAACCTCCCATGAGCTTCGTATCCACCAACTCCACCCAATTCGTCCTCGTCAACGGCCACGATCACAGTAACTCACCCTTCCATATCAACGGCTGGAATTCCTACTGGTTGATGCAGGTGAGCGTATGGGGTCAGTCCAGGTCCAAGGTTTCGGAGATCCTCAAGAGGGGCTCTGATATGGGTTTGACAGTATGTAGGACTTGGGCTTTCAGTGATGGCGACGGTCCCAACGCCTTACAACTCTCTCCTGGTGTCTTCAATGAGCGAGCTTTTCGGGTTTGCTTTTTTTCTTTTTGAACTTTTCCGTTCTCATTTCATGCTCTGAAGTTGAGGATTATAAATGTATAATTGTGTTACAATGTTAAAGATGGTATCTTTCAATTTGAATTTTATTCTATATGAATCGAATCAGACTCACAAGCTAAAGCGAACTTAATCATCAAGTCTCAAATGTAAATTATTGTTAAGTTTCAGTATTCGAGCTGATAATTAATTCTAGCTTTGAAATACTCGGTTTGAAGACGTGAACATGTCATGCTGGGTTGAATGTAGCTTATAATTGATTAGTGTGGGAACATTTTGAAGTGCTGTTAATCTATCAGTAATGACAGTATGGCATTGTACTAATTTTCCGTTGAAAAAGGGATAATTTGTTATAGGTGAATTTTTATTTTGTTGTAGGGTTTAGACTTTGTGATACATGAAGCGAGGAGGCACGGTGTAAGGCTAATTCTCAGTCTTGTAAATAATCTGAATGCTTTTGGTGGAAAGGCTCAGTATGTAAGGTGGGCAAGAGAAGCTGGAATCAATGTCTCTTCTTCAGATGATTTGTTCTTTTCGAACCCTGCTATTAAAGATTACTACAAGGCCTATGTCAAGGTAAGATGCTATGCCTGCAAAGTCTATGCCATATGCTTCTACAGTATGCATACCAACCTTTTTATTTCTTGCTTGTGATTCCATGAGCAAGTAAGTTGATTCTCTTGGTAAAAAGATCAATACTTTGTACAAGTAATGTACATGAGCCTTTTTCTTGTAGGACTAGGGATCTAGGCTCCAATTCTTTGACTAGGTAGTTAGATTGGAGTTTGAATGCTAGCTAGAAGAAGTCAAAGTGCTTCTTTGTATTGTCATGGTTGGAACTATGAATAGTATCATGTTCAACTACACAAGGAAATGCAGATTTTACAAATGGGATTTTTATACTTCTAGCTCTGGTATGAAGATGTCTCTTAAATGTAATAGGATTATCAAGAACAATGCTAGCAACCATCTTTACAAATCAATCTTTTATGTGAGAGATGTATTAGAGTCTATATCCTCCTAGAGTCAAATCCCATTTCAGTAGTCATTCGATTTCAACAACAGTCCTGTATTAGCCGGATCTTCTTTTCCTCATTTTATTGCTATTTTGGTTAGGCTATTAAACTGGAATTTGGAGGCGTGTGCAAATATGAGTGTGGATATTAATTAGAGCAAGCCAGAAATATTTTGTGTTCGGTGAGAGAAGGGAGAGTTCTCTCCGATGAGCTCTCAAAGTTCGAATTATCCTCAAATGAGTCTTCAAGAGATTGGAGGGTTCTTGCTAATGAGTTCTCAACAACCTTCAACAATTGGTGATTGTCACATGAAACCACTTGGGACTACGTCTTATTTATTCTATTTTTTGGTGTAAATTCTTACATCTTGCCATTTAGTTGGGTTAGAATTCACTAAATGAGACTGCAGTAAATTCATTCAACATTTTCAAGAGTAGAAAAGTTGGAAATGCTTAATTGTTTTTGAGCACTATTATCACGTTCAGATTCTTGTCTCTACTTGTACTTTGCAGGCCATTCTTATGAGAAGGAACACTCTAAGTGGAGTTAGGTATTTGGAAGAACCAGCAATTTTTGCTTGGGAGCTTATGAATGAGCCTCGTTGTGCATTGAATTCATCCGCCCCTGTTCTTCAGGTGATCTATTGAACATCATTTTGACATAATTTGGTTAGATTGCAAGTTGAATGCCTAAGACAATTTAGGCTGTAACCTTTGGGTGCAATAGAGTATGCTTTCTGACCCAATTGTTCCAAGAATTATTTGGCTTCAGTTTTTCTCATTTTAAAGTGGAGTGGTTTGCACCATTAGTGAGCGTTCAAGTTACTTAGATGAATGATTGAGAGGATCTGATTTTGATATCAAGAAAATATTTGGATATAAGCTAGGTCTGAACTAGATTTTGTGCTGTTTTTCTTTGGCAGGAATGGATAACAGAAATGGCTGCATTTATCAAAAGTTTGGATAAGAAACATTTGGTTACTGTTGGTTTAGAGGGATTCTATAGCTTAGATATGGATAGCAAGTTAAAAGTGAATCCTGGAGATTGGGCGGAATCACTTGGAACAGATTTCATACGAAATTCGGCTGTTGAGAACATTGACTTTGCTTCATTTCATGCCTACCCTGACAGCTGGTTGGTATTTGTTTCTTAATACTAGGGTGAATCTTGTGATAAATGTAGGGTGTTGTAGTTAGATGAGCCACTAATTCTATTATTTGTTTCTTTTGGGATTCATTAAACAATAAAAAGAGAAAAATGGTGACCAAGTTTCAAATCAGCAAGGTTTTTTAACTTATAAAAAGAATAGAGCAGTTTAAACGATTTGGCCCTGTTGTATGCCTTAGATAGAACCATGGAAATGGCAAAAGTGAGCTAATTGATGACACTGATGCCTGAGTTCACTGAAAATTTTGTAATTCATTTCATTTGTTGCTATGTTGGATTGTGGATACACTGTCAATATTTGTATATGACTCATTTGTAGGATGCCACATGCTGATTTGGAGGCAAAAGCTAATTATCTTTCCCTTTGGTTGGAGTCTCATATAAGTGATGGTGACTCTGTGCTCAGAAAACCAGTGCTTCTCACAGAAGTGGGATCTACTTGGCATTTGAATAAAAAGGGAGTGTACGATAGAGACGTTTTATTGAAAATTGTGTATGACAAAATTTACGAGTCTGCAAAGAGGATGCAGGCTGGCGCGGGAGCCTTGGTCTGGCAGTTCTTTGTCGAAGGAGTGGACGAATACAGTGACCAGTTTTCTTTCATACCCTGGGATTACCCTTCTACCTATAAACTGATAAAAGAACAATCAGATAGGCTACAAAGTGTGTTCACGAGAGGTAAAACATGATTGACGCTTCACCATACCGGGGCAGTTCTTGCTTTGCTTACCTGTAAATGTGCTCAAATCAGTGATATGTTCACATTTTGAGGTGAGAATGTGTTACAGAAGACAAACTTTGCATTCTTGGAGTTGACATATTCATGAAATGGAAAACAAAGTGGATATAGAAGAAAATGCATGTATAATGTTACCTTAAGATTTTAATGAACTTTACGTTGATGAGGGCACCATGGTTTTAGATTGCATTGCCCATCAAAAAACATTTATTGTTGTAAATTGCCATCTGTGATTTGTGCAGTTTATAATTGTAAAAAATTGTATCAGTAGTAGTATAAATTTACTGAGAAATTAATGATGGGTTAATGATTCTTTATACCGTATATGTTGTTTCAAACAAGTTTTATGATAAGTATCAACGGCAAACGATTTATGTTGCATCTCATCAAGCACTTCACGTCTGTCTTTTTTATATGCATTTAGTGCTACTTTTTTCCTAATTTCAGTTAAGCATATATGATTTATAAAATGAGATTATCAGTAAGTTGGAATATTTCTTCATAGCGAGTCCTTTTTATTTTTCTTCAGTTTGTGAGCAGGACACTGAAAGCCTTCATGTGAGAATTTTATTGAGAGAATTTTTTTAATAGGTTCTTCAAGTTTTGTGTTACATATTGGTTTCATTCTTCTTTTCTGTTTCCAAGTGAAAAATCAACACCATTCATCTTTTGCGCATTATATGCTATGTTCCACTATATGGTTGACGCCATAACTTGGAAAAGAACATATATCTGATAAACACAAGTTTCGAGCTAATTAAATATGAAAGAGTATTGTTTGATTCAAATAAAAAAAATGAAAATTATTTATATTCTGTTTGATATGCCTTGATAACTTATTTATATCTTTTCAGTTTGAATCTTTTCCATAAAACACAATTCTGTCATTTATAAATGTGAATCAAATCAATGTTTGGTCCCTTTCTTGTGATCACTGGATGTAATATTTACTTAAAGATCAATTTTTGTTCATTCTACTGCTACGTCATCCAGAATATCTGATGCTAGTCACAATGCTACGTGATCAACTATGCTGCAAGCTTCGATTTTGTTCCATTCTGATATCATCTAGTTTTAATCAATTTGCTGTACTTACAGAAATTTGAAGGTCACTTGGTCAGTAGCCATCTTTTCATTAATGAGTTCAGACTGCGCAGCATTGTTAGGAAGAAATGTTTCATTGTTTCACATACAGAAGTTGAATGATTGTTTCAACTCCTTGACTAACTCCGGGTAATCGCAGACTTCACATTCTCATTGTCATGTGATTTCTGCTAATCAAAAGGTATGCGTAATTCTTCTGTAATTAAGCAATGTGTTTGATCAGCTGTCAAAGATTTATCTCTGAACTAGATGATCAATAAATCGATTTTTTGGTAGAGCGAATAAAATAACTTATTAAAAAAAAACAAGGCTTTCATGACTGAATGGCACTGATGTTAGATGCTCGAACCAGATAACCGCAGTGTAACTTGGAAGTTGTGGTCGATAGATGTTTTTTTGCTCATATCTGAAAGGCCTTCTCATTGTTGACACGGTAAAGTGAGCACGACTCTGTAGGGTGGTTCACTAATGAAAACCAAGTAATTTATGCATAAACAAATTAATTAATGAACTCCTTTACGTGCAAGATTCGGACATTTGAATTATAAGCATGCATTGAGTACTTTTCTTCATCATCCTGGTGATTATCAGGCACTACTAGATGGCAGAACAGAACTTAAAGGAACTAGACAAAATACGAAAGTACAAAATGGCATAAAAAGCCAAAGAAAAAGGTTTTCACATTATCATGGTTCCTCTGTAGAGAATTCTTTTTTTCCTTGCAAGTGAGCAAACTGTAAATTTCAAAGTTAATAACGCACGCACTTAACTACTTAAACTAGCCGAAACTAATGAACTTACGCAATAGCACACTCGTAAAACTTGTATTATAGCAGGAAATGACCTTATTTATGAAACACAGCTGCATTTGCACCGAGCCATGCACTTCTTGCAATCAGCAAGCGTTGGTTTCCCACCGTTACAGTCACACTTTCGAATGCATTTAGACTTGGCGGTGCCACCCCACAAGCACTTGGCCATGCACCGTACAATCGGCACACATGTGGGGCAACTATACTTCATCTGGTTCACTAAACAGTCTTTGCAAGCACTCCCATCTGGCACCGGACATGCCACCGTCGGCCGCGTCAGAATCATTACCACCATCACCAGCACTAGCATAACCGGCGGCATTTTCTTCTCCATTTCTCTTCAAGAGAAGCTTGCAACGTTCTTGTAAACTTGGCTTTGCTTTATTTATATTGACCTTATTGTGACTAACAGCTAAGATATGATTATAAATGATTATAATTTTTCGTAGGATGGGTAAGCTTTTCACATGTGATTCGATTGTTTGAACCGTCTGATGAAGATCTAATGGCTGTTCCTTTGTGAAAAAGATAACAATGGACGGTAATTTCTTGTTGGGAAGATTGTAGAATTTCGAAGGCAATAAATGGGCTTATTAATTGTCATTTAATGTGTGTGATACGTCTTGGTTTGCACAATGGTTTATCTCATTTATATTGTGTGTGTGTACACAAAGAATACAGTAGGTCTCTGAGTTCATCATATATACTGTGCATGAAGTTTATATTGGTGATAATAAGGGCAACACCGCCCCATATGAATGCAAAAAAAAAAGCCACTTTTTTAATAAATTATAAGTGACCACTCAAAAATTATATTATTGACAAAGTTCATTTTGCAAATATAAGACTTCCTTATAAATATAAATATAAGATCTAAATATTAAAGTCAATTAAATATCAGCATGTTAATTACCAATTGAACTAATATTTTATAAAAAAAAACATGTCCTTTAATTTCTTATTTTTCTATTGAGTAGATGGTTTTAAAAAAAAAAAACTATTTGACTGAGCTTTTACACTTCTCCGACTCTTTTGAAGGCAAGAAACTTAGTCATAGCCTAAATTAATTGATATGAACACAGAAGTACTATTGTTGATTCGCAAAAATTGACTTCTACATTATTTGTTGTCAATTTGTGAGTAACTACAGAAATGGTCATGGATTACTTTTGCTAAAGCCAAGCTATATATACAAATCACTGATTTCGACAAGCTAGTGGCAGTGGTCCATTCGCCATACACTCAAAGCCAATTAGAGTTGGAGATAGATGATAATAAGGTTGAGATTCTTCGATTCTGAAAGCATAGCAGACGTTTAATTTGGAAAACTTTTCGATGTTGGATGGATCCAAGGATGATAGGCTTACTCTAACTAGTATTGCAAGACAAGGAAAGAGTTAAAAGAGGGTCCGGGTTGTATTCCTGGCGGTTCCCTCCAACACATAAGTTAGTATTTGGGTTCTTGGATCTAAGGTAGAGAATACGTAATATGTTAGGATTTCGCAGTCTTTCCCAAATTTGGAATAGGAAAGGGCATAAATCTGTAATACAAAAATAGTTTCAAAACTTTTTTAATCTGGAACATTAGGAAGACCTCTTGGTCTCCACCATACGCCAATTTCTAACTTTTTGTATACAGGTTCCCCAATCTTCGTACAGAGTCATTATTTTTTTTTCACTTTTTAACAATTTTTTTTTGGTAGGACTCAACTCATCACCAAGAGTCAAGAAACTCACTTATGCATACCGCTCAACTCGAACTCAGACTTACTCTTCAACGGGATGGTGCCTAACCACTAAGGCTACCGAATCACGGCCATTTTTTAACAATTTAGTCCCATTTTTTTTCTTTTCATTTTCAGTGCTTTGACTTTATACTAATCATTGTTTTCATATCTAAATTGTTTCCTTTTTTGCTTTTATTTTTTTTTCTTTTTTATTTTTAAATATATTTGGTTTTTATATTTTTATTTTTTTTATTGTAGTTGTCTTCATATTATCTTTTTCGTTGTTTTTTTTCAATATTTAGAAAAAATGACAATCGGAGATATTTTCTTGTTGTTTTTTAACATCTTTTGCTAATAAGTTTTATTTGGTTTATTTTTAGTTTTGAATTATTTTTTAAATTGCTTTTTGTTTTCTTATTTATTTTTGTAATATTTAAGTAAAAAAATGACAACCGTAAAAACAACTACAAACTGTTGAATAAAAACTCTTAATTATGAAACTAAAAAATATTGTATACAAATGAAAACAAAAAAAAATAAAATTGAATGAAAACGAAAAAGGCCAAAGAGAAACTAAAACGAAAACCAGCGTGTTTTTTAGCTTGTTTTGTTTTTTGTTTTTTGTTGTTTTCTAGTATCCAATAAAAATGACAACCGCAAAAACTACAACAAAACTGAACAAAAACTTTGAATCAAGGAAAAAGAAAAAAATATATAATTTTCATTTTCGTTTGTTTTAATTTCTCTTTTCTTTTGTTCCCATGTCTTAAAACAATCAAAAATTTTGAGACCAATTGTCACTTTGCTAGCTCAAGTGATTGAGTGTGTAGTATTATTTTTTTAAAGTCTCGTATTTAATTCCTTGTAGCGACAAAAAAAATTATGATCATTTTCGCATTAAGAAAATTCTTGGTGAATAAAGAATTGAAAAAACAATCGTATTTCGTCATAGATTCTTAAACCCTAGAGAATCGAAAATCTGATTCTCAATAGAAGACAAATGAAAGTAAACAAAGCATCAACAATGAAAAAATCACCGGAGAGATTGGTAGAAAATTATTATTAGAAGATGAAACTCTTACTCTGGAATGAATTACGATTGCTGCTAGTTTGTATGCATAGCTGACTAAAAGCTCGTACTTATGGTTGTTTTGACCATTTAGTTTGTGTTTCCAGAAAATTCAACAGCAACTTGTCGCTCTTTATTAAAGGATAAAGATTGTCAAGAGGAACTGTGGCTCCTGCTATACCATAAATTGTGGAATGTGATTGCGCCAACCTAACTTCTTCAAACGAAAACTAAAACAATTTAAAGGGACGAAAAAACTAATTGTTATGATTGGGTTATTCTATATATTGCCTTGCAATTATAGGAAACTCAAATGCCAAAGACCAAAAATTAAACAAACTTGGCGAAAATGTGGACTTTTACTGATTGAAGCTAAGGAGAACAAAGTTCAACGGGTAGATTACTGGGACTATTAAGAGACTAATGAAGCAAGACTAAACTAATGAAAGAAAACGAATTTTTGTTTTGAACAATTGGTTTGCTGAGTTGTATAGTTAGATGGGTGATGGTATCCTTTCTTCTATGTTCAGTAACCCTTTTTATAGCCATACTTATTTAGTATCTTGATAAACTCTTAGAGAAATTTATGATAATTTCTTCATAATACTCAAGAAAAATGCCTCAAATTATCATGAAACAACATATAACATCAATCATGAAAGCTTCCAGCAGCCTTCTTGCATTATCCCTTCAATGCTTGACTTTTCTCCCAAAAACATTCGTTCTCACTCCTGAGCCAAAATCTAGACCATAAATTTGGAGTTGAATTTTTCGGTCCTTTTAAGCCTTTAATGCACTTTAGGAGAGGCAAACTCTAGCTATTTTTCGTGGTCTGATCGTACAAGATCTGTGAATGAAACTTGAACCATGATCTTGTCACATTTTTCTTGATTTTTTGGGCTATTTAATATTTTTTCTTTTGTAACCAGGTGTAGTTGACGTTGCATAACTTATAAAAATCCAATTGTGTTAAATGTGTAAATCACACAAATACAAATGAAGCAAATCAAACAATATAATTGCCCCATTAATAAATAGGGCCAATTTTAAAACTATACTTGTTTGACAATTCTATTACGACGCGCGAATTTTTTTCTCGACCTCGCGTATCCATCACTTATACCACACGGCAGAATCTCTTATACCACACGGAGAATCCTTGTTGTTATTGTTTTTTAAAGATTTAATCGTTGTTCTTTTGTTATCTCCAATTTACTCATTTTTTTGACTTCTTTCACTTACACAATGTTTTTCTTCCACATCCAAATTGTTTTTTTTTTTAATTTTATTTTCATCTTATTTTTATTTTTAATTTTTTGTTTTTTTAATATCAACACTAGTTGAAAGCGAAATAAAAAATAAAAACTAAAATGAAAGTCAATCTATTTATACCTTTTTTTACATTTCAGACCTTCCTTGTTTATTTTTCAATTTTTGGCCTTTTTTGAGTTTTTTGAGTTTTTTTTTTTATAATTCAGCCTTTGTATTTTTTTTTTATTTTTCATTTTTTGTCCTTTTTATTGTTTGTTATTTAGTTGATATTTTATTTTATTTCTAGTTAATCTTCCTGTCTTTCCCAATTCTTTTTTTTTTAATTTCTTTTAAATTTTAACTTAGATAATCCTTAAGTAACGTCCTTAAAGATTTTTTAAAAAAAAGTTAAGTCCTTAAAAAATAAACTTAGAATAAACCTAAAATAAACTTCTTTAAATAAATCAAACATTAAAAATAAATTTAAAATAAACCTAAAATAAAATTAAAATAAAATTTTTAAAATTCTTCAACAAATTTTTTTAAATATGTAAAATAAACCTAAAAACTTCAAATAAACCTAAAACAAACCTAAAATAAACCTTTTCAAATTCTTAAATTCTTGTAAATTAAATTTTTTTAAAATCCATAAAATAAACCTAAAATAAACTTCAAATAAACATAAAAAAATTTTAAAATAAAACAAACTTCTTAAACCTTTTAAAACCTTAAAAAACTAAAAACAACCATAAATAAACTTTAAATAAACCTTTTAAAAACTTTAAAAACCTTAAATAAATAAATTAATTGAATATTTTTAAAACTTAAAAAAGTTTTATAAGGCTAAATAAAACCTTAAATAAACTTTTTAAAAACTTAAAAAAAAAACTTTAAATAAACCTATTAAAAACTTAAAAAAAGTTTTTAAAAACTAAAAAAAAATCTTAAATAAACTTTTAACAACCTTAAATAATTTTTTTAAAAATTATTTTTTCTTAAAAATTAAAATAACCTCACATAAACCTTAAATAAACCTTTCAAAAAGGTTAAAAAAACTAAAAAAGAAAGCAAAGCATCTTCTTTGGCTACTGATAGCATCACCCACCTGCACAGAATGAAAACAAAGGGGAACAAATTTCACCAAAAAAATCAAAAAGATTTATAGTAAAAAACACTTAAGCAAACAACCAAATCAAACGCCCATCATTTACTAAAAATTCACAGTCTTCAACCAAACATGAATAAAACAAAAGTAGATTTGCTCCCATCTACATCGACCTCTTTAACAAATCCTCTCCTAATAAAAACATTAAAAGAGGCAAGAACCATCAAAAATCAATTATTAAGCAAAAGCAAGTAAGAAGCTATGCAACTGAAACCATTTCACCATACAAACCTCAGTCACCAATCATTCATAAAAACCACCACTGAAACCACCCAACTTCACCGGATCTACTTCCAAACTGACCCCGCTTCATTCCTCTTCTTTATTGCTTTGTTTCCTTCAAACAAAAAAAACAAAAAGATCAATAAAAGAAAAAAAAATCTCAAGGAGACAAAGAGAGGAAAACAAATAACAAAATCAGCGGGGGAGAAAAAAAAGGAAATGAAAAAGAGACATCGGATCTGCATCACAGAAACCCTAACTGCCGTTAGTCGACGCCAGATTTGGTTAGCGCACATTCGTAGACGAGACGAGGAGAGCGAACAGAGCGAGATCGAGGAAAGGAGAGAAAGTAGAGGAGACTGTGAAAGCAAGCAAGTAGAACAAGATCGGAGAGAAAGAACAAAGACGAGGTTGAGAACAAAGAGAGGAGACGAGGACGACGAGCAAGCGGAGTTTGAGAGGAGGGAGAGGAGGCGGAGCAGGCAGAAATCTGTTAGTTGAGAGGAGATAGAAGAGAGGACGAAGGAGAGGGAGAGAGGAGAGGAGGAAGAGATAGAGAAAGATAGGTAGAGAAAAATAGGAAGAGAGAGAAAGAGAACTGACAAATTATACAAAAACAAAGATAGTTTGAGGACTCAATACACATTTTCTCCTTACAAATTAAGAATTGGATTCGTTCAAACTGTAAATTATGGGTCTAAAATTAAGAAAAATCGTCCATTGGCATCAGTTTGTAATTGAAGGTCCAAATTGCAGTTTCTAGTGTAATTAATCCTAATAAATATGGACCGTTAGTATTTTGTAATATTCATGACAGAAGTTTTATGGCATAAGGCCTAAAATTGCATAAAAGGAAAAAAAAATTACGAAGGGCGCTACTATCTAAAAGGCAAACTTGGCCCAATGTTACATTCATTTTGTGCATTCCTCAAAACAGGGAGAACAAGCAACCAATAAAATGTTACCATAACAAATCCAATAGTAATAACAATTGAAACAAATGGGTGGACTATTTCCCAACCATTAATCTTAGCCAAAATCTTCAAAAAAGCCTCAAACACCATGCATATTGCTTGTAACATGAAGAACCAAGTGACCTCCCATGTTGGTTTCATTCCACAAGTGATGTGGTAGAACATGATTTCATGCATTACACCAGAAACTGCAAGAGTGACTAGTAAAGCCACCATCTTTGCCAATTTAATCCCAATGATATTAACCAAATTAGATCGTGTTGGAATATAAATTGTCTGTCTCAAAATGTTCGAAGACAAACGATTCCACCTCTTGCCCCAAAAGTCTTGTAATGATGTTGCTAAATATGGCTTGTTAAATAGTTGCGCTAATTCATAGCGGGACTTGACTTGAACTGGTTGAGGAATAGAAGTGAGAAACAAATATAAACCATATATTATAAGTAGAGCTTGCAAAAGAAATAAAAGTTCATTAGGGTATTCATCCTTGTAAACTACACTTTGGTTGACCAATATCAGTAATAAAACTCCTATGAGTTTTAGTAGAGGTATAAGACTTAATTGAAGGTGATGTTTATTTATTTTTAATGGAAAAATGGCAACCATGACGAAATCAATGTAATTTTCACAAGAAATGAGTGGATTTTTATTGAAACAAAAGAGAATGAGCTTGAAAGAGGTGATCCATGTGAGAAAGAAAGAAGAGATTCCTCTGAGAGAGCTAGATGATGAGAAATACCAAGGAATAATGAATAGAAAGTAAAATATGGGTAGGAGACATATAAGTCTTAACATACCTCTACCAATGTATGAGACAAGAAAGTAACAATAAGCCAATGAAGCCAAAAGAAGAACTATCGGATTGGTTGGATGCATAGTTTGAACATCCATTTTCCCCTAAAACTCTTCTTCAAATGTGACATTGTCTTTGGGTGATGAGATTTATATATCACAGATAATTGTTGTACATCCAAATTTTATGGCCACGCCATTTTCATGAAATGGATGACATAAAATTTTCGATTACAAATAGAAAAGAAAAAGTTTGTACCTTTACTTGAAGTGAACCGTCTGGGGTGCTCTTAAACATATGGCTCAGGATAAGTTCCAGTACAAAATTCTAAAGGACAAAGAGTAGTAATCTAACATCAAATATTCTTGACAAGTGTTTTCTCTAATATTTGAATCCTGATTTTTTTGTAAGTGATTTTCTTAAGACAACACACTAACTGCTCATCTGGGTCAACAATATGTTAGTATTTTTATTTGTTTTAAATGATAATAATTGTAAAGTCTATAAAAACTTGTGTGCCCTATATGTCCCTGATGTTTATTTGGTCCAACAATGGCGATCAAAGTGGTTAACCAACAAATTTGTTTTTGAGATACTATTTATTAATAAGAAAGATATAACTTATATTACTGCTGCTTAGTTTGCATAAAATACAATAAAATGTAAATTAGTGAATTAAATGGTCAATTATAAAAAGAAAAATTTAAAAGGTTTTTTTACGGGAAATCTCATATTCGTTGATACCCATTTGCATTGAATCTTAGTATGGCCAAACCATTAATAGTGCATTTATGTGATTGGTGGAGAGGAATGTGTGCTCGAAATACAGATCAGTTATGGAAGCAATTTACTGGCATGATCTGGCAGATACGGAAGGGGGAAAATATCACGGTGTTTGATATTTCTTTGAATATTTGAAATTGTTTTGGCAAGTTATAGATTTTTAATTAATGAAAATTTAGATAATAAATTAATTTTATTAAGAAAGAATTATATTAGCATCTCTGATGTTTACTATATTATCTCATTGTGTTTCTATATTTTAAAAAGGCTTATATTGTATTTCTGTCTTTTAACAATATTAATTATGACTAACAAAAACTATAAAAATACCAATATGCCTTTTTTTCTCATCTCTCTGCCTTCCCCTCTCATCTCTGTTGTTGCCGCCACCATCTCTCTCTCCTAAAATTCAGTTTACTGCAAGTTGAATTTTTTCATTTCAAAACAATAAACCAAAAAATCCACCTGTCTCCAATTGTGGTAAACTACTTTGCATATGAAAAAAAAAAAGAGAAGAAATTCACAACAATATTTATTGAATATCCATAACAAAATAAAGCACTAAAACAGAGCAGGAACGACAAGGAGGTTGAAACCCAAAATCAACAATCAACAGTTGAAACACAAAAAAACCCCAAAAAACCTAGAATCAACAGTTCTTCCACCAATTTATGTAACTCGGCTATTAAAGCAACAATCAAACACCCAATACATCTCCTTCAACTGCAACCATTCAAAACGCAACTGTCATGACCAGTTTTCAAACTATGACCGGCGTACGAGATGAATCATATAAGGGAGCTTGGTCCATCTCGCACAAGCCTCAAAGGACCATATACTTTACCCAACTTAGTCGTTTAAAACCATTTATATATATAGATAAATGAATGTAAGTTAAAAACATAAAATTGCATATATATGTGTGTGTGTGTGTTTATATATAAATATGAAAATATACAAAATACTAATCATAAAAATGTAATCAAAGTAAGAAACAGGTATATCGGTTTAAAACAAAATACAAAATGCAACCCAATGTCAAACAACAACTTGGTGTGGAACTCTATTGCAACATATACAAGCCCGATCAAAAGGGCACTAACTATAAAAAAAAATGCCTTACTGATCATCGGTCATCGAATGGTCGCTAGATGCCAAAAATGTGCCTGAAAAATATTAAGGAAAAGGGGGTGAGAAAATCTCAGTGAGGGATAACACTCTAGATCGCCTCATACATGCATCACAAAAACCTTTTGAAAACAGTTCAAAACTATCTCAATCTCATATGCATAATATAATATATATACTACTAATATTAGTATTTCTAAAACATTTTCAAAATGATTGCAACCAAAGTAAACAGCATACGATCAATCGATGTCATTTTCAAATAATAATAAATATCATATATATAGCAGGTTTGATAATGGGACTATATACAGAAGCGGTTGTGCCACTAAATAACAAAATTTGTCTAATAATAGATACAAAAGTGAATGTGTGTCACTGAAGTACATGTGTCTGGTCGAACACACGACTACCATATTACTCAGGTAACGAGGGTCTTCTCAAAGCAGTGGTATGCCAAAGGCTACATTTAACCCAGTAGCATATATATATATATATATCCATACAGACAAACATTTCAAAGTATGACACAAAAAAATTGTTACATATAACAATTTAAGAAAACATAGAAAACCAATTATCACATAACCAGTTTAAATTAACCAATCTGTTTAATCATATTACAGGTAAAACCCAACATAGCAAAAACTATAAGATTTCAAAAGACACTGCCTAAGTGTCTAAAATTGTTACCACACTCACCTAGAGTTCAAAGCAAAAGCTAGACCAATCACACACCACTAATAGGGGGTTAGTCTCGATGGCAGGGATAGGAAGCAGAAACAGATACAAATCAGGCGAATCAAGATATAATACTAGTACTATGGTAGTACTCATGAAGTGCAAATATAGATGCAAACACTGAAAATCTATTTCAATCGAAAATTTATTGTTTTCGTCTCAAATTCGGAATCTATATAAACTTATAGTCTAGTCCATTAACTTTTGCAAAATTACACTCTTATTCTCTCTGAAACGTGTCTTACTCGAGTAACCTAAAATGTTTATTCGAGTAAGAAATGACTCAGATTACTCAAGTAATACGAAATACTTACTCGAGTAACACATACCCCGGATTAGTCGAGTAAGCAACACAACTTACTCGAGTAATATTGCACCCGAATTACTCGAGTAAACAAAGTTGATTACTTGAGTAATGTATTCTTTAGATTGAGAATTGCTCAAACAACCCAGAATTCATTAACCTAAAACAAACAATGTAATCCACTCGGTTCCATATCATTCAACTATTCTCCAATCGTTTCATATATAACCAGAACCTCAAACTTATCAATCATCTCATAACAATCCGTAACCGCATCGAAATCAAACTCCAAATATGTTATATGACCTAAAAACAAAGAAACCAAATAAGAGGGATGATTCTTACCTCAAATCCGTGAAAAGGTAGGTGAATAAGTAAAAGAAACCGAGGGAAAATATCTCTGGGTGTTAAGGGAATGCTCTGAGAGTGAAAAATGAGAAAACTCGTCGAAAGAATCGGCTTTATATGTAATTAACCGACTGCACCGCTTGTCCAGAAACATTGCTTACTCGAGTAAGCCACTATGCTTACTCGAGTAAGACGCCATTCAGTACGAGAATTACGCTCCACTTACTCGAGTAACAAATTGTGTTACTCGAGTAAACTGACCTCTTCCTCACACGAGTATCCATTCGAGCTTATTTGAGTAATCTAAGCTTCAAAGTTAATAGTCCATCTCGTACTTACTAGAGTAACCATACTCTTAAATCGAGTTAACAACGTTCCATATTACTCTAGTAACATGTGTTTATTCAAGAAAACTCATAAAAATTGTTTGGTGGCTCGACCAAAACGAACAGGTTCTTACAACAACCAACAAATTCAAACACCAAAGACATCTCCTTCAACTACAACCAAGAAATTCAAATGTACAAAACTTTGCACCTATTTCATGAATGTTTTGCATTCATCATCATTAAAACTGAACTCAACATTGATAGTTTCACAAGAGTCTTTTTCAAAGAGTTTTGGGATGTGGTGCAGGAGGACTTGTGCAAGGCTATTACTTATTTCTTTTCTAGTGGGCACATTATGTCTGGTTGGAATTCGAGCTTGATGGTTCTAATCCCTAAAGTATGAGAGGTTATTACTTTGGACCAATACCAGTAACTTCTGCTACAAAATTATTACTAAGATTCTTGGGACCGACTTGCTTTGGTATCTTCTCGAATGGCCTCCCCCCATCAGTTTGGTTCTATCAAGGGAAGAAGAATTGTTGACTTCATTGCACTTGCTTTAGAAGAGGTTAATTTTCTGTACAAAAAGTGCTTTGGCTGTAGTATGGCATTCAAAATTGACATCTATAAGGCATTCGACACAGTTAGCTAGAATTATTTGTTTGAGGTTTTAGACGCCTTTGGCTTTTCATTGCAATTCAGAAACTTCATTTTGGAGTTATTCTCTGTAGCTCATCTTTTTATGCTGATAAATGGGTAACCAACTGGTTACTTTGGTTGCTCAATGGGGGTTTCGGTAAGGATGCCCTCTCTCACCCCTTTTTTCCTGCCTTGCTGAAGACTTCTTAAGTCGTTAGCTTTCGGCCTTAGTTTCAGAAGGCAAGTTTCAACCAATGGGCTACACCGGTGGTACTCATTTTGTTTCTCATCTTTTTTACTCAAATGATGTAATACTTTTGCTAAAGCGACAAGGCAGAATATGACTATGATTCTTGAACTGTTTGATTCTTATAAGGGGATCTCTGGCCAAGTGGTGAACTGGATGAAATCTAATTTTTTTCGGGAACAAGGTGACACAGCGTAGGGTCACCTTATTAACAACTGGGAGGAGTCTTAAATGTGGGACATTACCTTTCTCTTATCTTGGAGTTCCGTTATTTGCTGGGGCACCAAGAAAGAAATTTTTGCAACCTTTGGCTGATCACATTAGGAGAAAATTCAGTGCTTGGAAAGGATCTGCTCTCTCTTTGGTTGGACGCGTCAGCTTAGTCACCTTAGTGATTCAAAGCTCTCTACTTCACTCATTTTCCATTTGCAAATGGTAGAGGCAAATGATTGACAAGCTGAACTCTCTGATTAGAAATTATGTCTGGTCAAGCTACACTACATCACATAAGCATATCTCTGTCCCTTGGTCGGTTTGTTGCAATTCCATAAGGAAAGAAGGTCTAGGTTTAAAGGAGTTGAATAATCTGAATGGGTTCTTTGGCTTGGCGGTTTTTAACAAAACAAGCTCCTTTGCTTAGAGTGTTGGAAGTATGGTTTCTTTATCCTTCCGGGCTACCGAGATTGACATATTTTAGGTCGACAATTTGGTGCTCTATTCGGCAGGCATATATGGATTTGAGGGGACACATCTGTTGGCTAATCACAGAACACTCTAACTTGAATTTCTAGACAGAAGATTGGTTGCAACCTAGTCTAGCTCAACGTCTTTTAGTTCCACAGGTGCAACAATGACTCCTACTGGATCAAGTGCAGAACTATATTGCTAATGGACAATGGGAGCTGCCATACTCTTTACGGAGGAATATTAAGGAGGAGGTGGCGGCGGTCTAGCTCCTAAAGGAACCCTAAGATGTAACACCCTTTTACCTTATTTCCCATTTAAATAACATTCATATAATCACATATAATCATATACCATTATCAAAATGCAATAAGGTAACACACTTTTTTCTTGTAAACATAAACATATATATATCGGTATAAGTCACATATATACAACCCAGTTCAAAACTTTTATTATTACAAGTCAAAAGACTCAGCTAACTATACATATGTAAATGCTGAGGAAGAGGGAGTCTAGAGCACCAACTGGTCGACCTGTGACTCATGCTGCTATCAACAAACTCCAAGCTCAAAACAAACATAAGGACTTATCACTAGTGACAACCTGGAAAAATATTTGTGTTTAAATGAGTCGAAACTCAATGAGTATAAAACATCATAGACCAACTCAAGCAAAGACAAACATGTCATAAAGCATATCATAGATAATTAATTAACTAAGCCATATAAACATATGCACATGCCTCAGTATTCCATTTTATATGTTGTGACCGAACAAGCAATGTATCGCCCCTAGATTCCTGCATGCCACTGTGTAATTGTCCGGCCAGCACAGCATGAAATTTGATCCGAAGGTCTCCAATATGAATATGACCTAAAGGTCTCCAGGATGAAATATGACCCGAAGGTCCCACTGTCTATATTTTGAGAATACAAAAAGCATGATGGTCACAACGTCTTTATTTAGTTTAGTATGAATGCATCAACATGTGAAACATTTGATAGTCAATATCAATGTAAAATCATCAATTTTTCATATAAATAATATGCATTCTCAACATATACATATAACAAATCATATGAAGATTCTTAACAAATAACATGTATCACGTAACTTCATTTAGTCA
>CAODLS011527534.1:0-15594 GCA_948243855.1 Flueggea neowawraea
CTCTCTCTCTCTTCGTGCCGTGCATCCTCTTCAACCTTGAGGTAAGCATCAACTTCAGAGCTTGTTTCCTTCCTTTCATTCACAGTTTGCATTATCTGAATTGTTGAATGTTGATGACTGTTGGTGACGAATGTAGTTTCGGGTTTGGTGTGATTTTGGTTGGTTTTGAATGGTTTGAACCGTGACTTTGTTGGAAAAATTTTGATGGTTTAGAATTTGTTGAATGAGTGAAAATCAGGACATGAATTTTGGGTTTGTGGATGAATGATTCTGATGTTTTTGGTTGGTGAAAAATGGTGAAGGAATGACGGTGGATGGAACCGAATTTTCCTCTGGAATGTTGATTTCAAATTTGAAAATTTAACAATGAAAGAAGAGTTGTGATTGGTTGAAAAATGAGGACTGAAGGTGATATTTAAAAAATCATTAAATCATGAATTCAGAAAAGTTTGGGCCAAAGTTGTGATTTTAAGGAATTAAAGTTAAAAATGCAATTTCAGAAATTAAAGGATTTAAAAATAAATTTTAAATACTTGGAGGGCTAATTTATAAATTTTGAAAATTTGGGGACAACTTTATAATTTTTAGGGCCTTCGGGACTAAAGAATAATTTTAAAAAAATGCAAGAGAAAAATTGTAATTATACGTGGATATCGATTTTTGGATCGATGGAGATTAAATCCGACCTAAGGGACATTTCGACGTCTAGCGAGTGCCAGCATTTGCATTTGGATTTCATACGTGTAATAATGCCACAGTACCATATTTTGATAATTGTTCTATCTGTAATTGTTCAAGTTTGAGTTCCTGCCAGCAGGACCAGCCACCTGCTAGTGGCGTTTGACTGGATTCTTAGCTTCAGATCCCAGGTGAGTGAAATGTCAGCTTCAGACACATAGGTTGTGTCTTCAGACTCTGTTTGTAATTGTTTTGTTGTGTCTGACTATGATCTGAAATTGGAATAATATTTATTTGGCTAATTAATAATCTCGATTATGTGATTATTAATTTACAAAAAAATTCTGTTTCTGATATATAATATTTATATATGGTATATATAAATATTTTTTGCAAAATGGTTTATACTCTACATGCTTATCTATTAATATTATTCGTAAATAATATTCTAATGTGGGACACCTAGCTACAGGGTACGTAGCCTATTGTATACCAATGCTCTGTCAATGCTCTAATTACCGGGGTAATGGGTGACTGTGTATCCGGCTAGATACATGCTTATTTTGTCTAGTGGCAGAGTCCACATTATTATTCTATCTGTTATCCATATATATATATATATACACACACACACACACACTTCTGATACTTTCTGACAACATGTTATGTGCCTTGGGTGGGAACATTCTGATGAAATTATTTTTTGAAAGCTATACGTATGTAGCGTGTATATTATATGGTATCCTTGTGTATACATATGCGGTATATTTTTAAATTGTTTTCGAAACGGTTTATGTGAGGCTTGGAGCCGGTTTGAAGTGTATTTTTCCCACTAGGGATTCTTACCCCTTTTATTTCTTTTGTCTATCTGTAAACCTATTTTTCAAGTGACTTTTTTTGGCGCCCAGCAATTGTCCAGCATCTCGATCCCAGTGAGGCATTGTTGAAATAGTGAGTGCCCCTCATCCAGACTCTACTTTTGTTTCTGTTATTAGAGCTCCACATCGGGTTGTTGTTGGGTTACTAGGCCAAATTTTGTATTTTGTATTTTGGGTATTGATTTTAAACTTGCTTGTTGTTAACCTATTAAATTTATATTCATTTTATATAAATATATGCTTTCAGTATACATGTTTTTACAAATACTAAATATTTGAATGAATGAATAATTTTTGGGTAGAATGTATGTATCTTCGAGGCTTGTGCGAGATGGGCTAGCCTCCCATAGACGGTTCACCTCGTACGCCGGTCATGGTCCGAAAACAGGTCGTGACAAAGGTGGTATCAGAGACTAGGTTTTCGTAACTATTTTGCAGTTGTGTACTCGGATACCAAAGCTGGTATTAGGGAGTTAGGTTCTGCATTATCTGGTTCAGTGTGGAGCATAGGTATCCTTGATTGAGTATATCTGACTTGCCTTTGTATACCTTTTTTATCTCTATCTCGAAACTGTGGCAATCACTTGCATATTAACACTTGTATGTATGTTCTGTCTGTCTAATTTCTGTAGCGATGGACTGTCGTCATCATGGTTGTGGTCGTGTTAGACCTAGGTGTATTCCTGTTCAGGCCTCCGATCAGTTTGCTGTGGATCCGCATGGTTCTCATAGTGCTCCAGAGGTTGCAGCGCCAACACCTCAGCAACAGCCACAACTTCAGCTTCAGCAGCTCATCACAGCTCAGATGGAGATGTTTGAGCACATGACACAGGTTCTCGAACGTATGGAGAGAGTTCAGCCATCATAGGCTATTGGGGGTCAACCAGATCCGCCAGCTATAGATCAGTCAGTTGCACCAGTGGAGCCACCAGCACCCCAACCTCAGCCCGAGGGAGGCGTGTCAGTCGCTTTGGTGGTTGCACCTATTACGCCATGGGTCAAAGAGGATGATATTCTGGACAAGTTTATAAAGCTCAAGCCACCCAGATTTTCAGGTGTGATGGGAGAGGATGCTTATGATTTCTTTCTTGAAGTGGAGCATCGTTTTGAGGCTCGAGGCATTACTGATGATGCTAGTAAGGTCAGACTAGTCGTATTCCTTCTGAATGACCGTGCAGCTAGATGGTGAAGGAATCTTGAGGCTTGGGGAGGTTTCACTTGGACTAGATTCAAGGATGAGCTCATCGCATCTATTCTCCCTCAGAGTATCTGGGATAAGAAGGCGAATGAGTTCAACGAATTCCATTAAGGGACTGGTATGTCGGTGATGGAGTATGAAGAGAATTTTAAGAATTTGAGCAGGTATGCACCTTCTGAGAGTCAGGTAGGTGAGGCATTGGCGAGGAAGTTTCTAGATGGGTTACAACATATGATTAGTAGAGTGGTGGCCACTCTATGTTGACTACTATTAGGCAGATGGTTGAGTCTGTCAAGGGGATGGAGTATATGGATGAGAGGCATCTAAGAGAGTCAAAGAAGGCAAAGACCGAGGGTACTTCTGGAGGCAAGCAGGGCTGGTGTCAGGGAGGCCAATCAGTGCAGAGATGCCGACATTATTTTAGAAGTTAGAGGCCCAGTCAGAGCATTCAAAGCCATAATGTCGCACAGCCAGTTGGGCAAGATGGAGGGCAGAGCTAGGGTAGATTGATTTCGCCTTGTGCGATCTGTAGGAGGAGGCATCCGAGGTATGTAACTGGGCGACTAGCAACTATTTTTATTGCAGACAACTGGGATATAAGATAGCAGAGTGTTCCATGAAGTTGAGCGCTGGTGGTCATATTGGACAGTCGGTAGCTGGAGGTTCAAGTACAGTTAGTACAGGTGCCGGTAGGGACTCAAGAAGCTGTAGCCAGGTTGGACAGGGTAGTGGCCAAGATCAGGCAGCTCAGAGTAGTGCTACCACATGAGGGCAGGCCAGAGTATATCATCTCATTCGTCAGGAGATACATACCTCTAATGCTGCAGTTGTTGGTACGCTCTCTATATCTAGTACTCTTGCATATGTATTATTTGATACTGGTGCATTGCATTCATTCATCACTCCACCTTTTGTTTAGCGTTTGGGGTTGGTGTTACATCTGTTGGATAGGTTAGTAGAGGTATCATCGCCTTTGGGTAGTAAGTTACTAACCGATTTTGGGGTTCAAGGTTGCATGATTTCCGTTGATGGACATGAGTTAGTAGCCGACCTTATTTTATTGGACATGGGAGAGTTTGATGTCATCCTAGGTATGGATTGGCTTTTCGATTGGCATGCTACATTGGATTTCTTTGCCAAAAAAGTATGTTTTCGCCCGCCTGGTCAGACTAAGTTCTATTATCAAGGTGAGCGAGATAGCGTTGAACAGAGATACGTGTCAGTAATTAAAGCAGACCATATGATTCGCCGTAGATGTAAGGCGTATTTGGCTTTTGTTTTGACCGAATCTGAAGAGCCGAAATTGAGGGTTGAAGATGTACCAGTGATTCGAGAGTTTCCAGACGTGTTTTTTAAGGATTTACCGGGACTTTCGCCTGAGTAGGAGATTGAGTTTGCGATAGAGGTACAACCTGCTACCGATCCTATATCGATTTCACCATATTGGATGGCGTCAGCTGAGCTGATGGAGTTAGAGACTCAGTTAAGGGAGTTATTAGACAAGGAATTTGTTCGACCGAGCGTTTCACCTTGGGGCCTTAGGGACTAAAGAACAATTTTGGAAAAATGCAAGGGCAAAATTGTAATTTTACATGGGTATCAATTTTTGGGTCGATGGAGATTAAATCTAACCTAAGGGAGTTTTCGAGGTCTAGCGAGTGCCATCATTTGCATTTCATACATTTAGTACTGCAACAGTACCATATTTTGATAATTGTTCTATCTGTAATTGTTCAGTTTTGTGTTATTGCCAGCGGAACCAACCACCTGCTAGTGGCGTTTGATTGAATGCTTAGCTTCAGATTCCAGGTGAGTGAAATGGCAGCTTCAGACACATAGGTTGTGTCTTTAGACTCTATATGTAATTTTTTTTGTGTCTGGCTATGATTTGAAATTGGAATAATAATTATTTGGCTAATTAATAATCCGGATTATGTGATTATTAATTTACAAAAAAATTATGTTTCTGATATATAATATTTATATATGGTATATATAAATATTTTCTGCAAAATGGTTTATACTTTGCATGCTTGTCCGTTAATATTATTCGCAAATAATATTCTGATGTGGGACACCTAGCTACGAGGTATGTAGCCTTTGGTATACCAATGCTCCGTCAAGGCCTTAGTTACAGGGGTAATGGGGTGACGTGTATTCGGCCGAATAAATGCCTATTTTGTCTAGTGGAGGAGCCCATATATATACTTCTTATACTGTCTGACTCCATGTTATGTGCCTTAGGTGCAAACGTTTTGATGAAATGATTTTCGGAAAGCTATATGTATGTAGCGTGTATATTGTATGGTATCCTTGTGCATACGTATGCGGTATATTTTTAAATTATTTTCAAAACGGTTTATGTGAGGCTTGGAGCCAGTTTGAAGTGTTTTTCCTCATTAGGGATTCTTACCCCTTTTATTGCTTTTATCTATCTGTAAAATTATTTTTCAGGTGACATTTTTTTCGCTCAGCAACTGTCCGACATCTCGATCCCAGTGAGGCTTTTTTGAAATAGTGAGTGCCCCTCATCCGGGCTCTACTTTTGTTTCTGTTATTAGAGCTCCACATAGAGTTGTTGTTGGGTTACTGGGCCACATTTTGTATTTTGTATTTTGGGTATTGATTTTACTCTTGCTTGTTATTAACCTTTTGAATTTATATTCATTTTATATAAATATATACTTTCAGTATAAATATTTTTACAAATATTAAATATTTGAATGAATGAATAATTTTTGGGTAGAATGTCTGTATTTCCGAGGCTTATGTGAGATGGGCCCGGCTCCCATAGACGGTTCATCTCGTACGCCAGCCATGGTCCAAAAAAGAGTCTTGACAATTATATCCTTCAGGAAAGCTTCTTTCATTTTTCTCACCCATTCCTCTTCCAAAGGATCTGATGGTTTGGGTTGAGAAGATGAGGAAGTTCTGGAAGTTCCTGAGTCTGATCTAGGAAAGCCCTGCAATTTTGCCCTCATTTTTCTTATTCTTTCTATTTATAGAGCTTTTCCAACTGGAGTTTTTTATTCCAAAACACCAAAAGCCTTTGGGTTAGCCACCCCTGATATTTTTGTGAATTTTATATCAGGTGGCAACATTGGAATCTTAGTCATCTCTCTCCTTTCTCCTTCAATGTCTTCTTCCATTATGTCTTCTTCCATTATAGCTTCTTTCATTTCCAATTCTTGGCGTCACCCATTTCTTCAATATTCTCAACCTCTATTGGTTGCTCTACCTCAGGTTCCTCTTCTCCAATTTTTTCTTCAACATTTCTAGCTACTTATGGATGTTCTTCATTGTTTTCTTCCAGAATGGCCTCCTTTTCAACAGGTTGTTCTGCATTTAAATCTATAGTGGGTTATTCTTCATTAATTTCATGGTTATTACGACCATCATCATTTGTTCCATCATGATCGCCATGATCATGATTTGAACATGGATGTGGAGGACGAGCAGATAGACTAGGGCTTGGAGGAGATGGTTAATTCCTCAAGTTTTGAATGCCAGTCCTCAAACTCTCCAAAGCCGAAATTTTTCTCGAAGCATGTTTAGTACAACTTCAAAGTTTGAAGTTGTGACGGTTTTGAACTTTTGAAACTCTTGTTGTAATCTGTCAAGCTTTGTCCTCCTAACTTTGCTTGAACTTTCTGCTCCTTTTGCTCTACTTTTAGTAGGCACAATTGGTTCATCTCCTACCTTTATTTCTTCTCCTTCTTCTACTTGACAGATTACAACAAGAGTTTTAGCTAAGATCTTTATTGATTAAAATACGGCCTCAAAACTGATATCAAAGTGTTCGAAGATCCGTGTGAGATGGCGTCCAAAATGCATGCTCTCTTTTATTTGCCTATCTTTCAGCTTGAATATGGGCAAGTCAAAGTTTTTCACCTTCTCAAGAATCCAGTCAATCACCACATTGGCAATGTTCACCACTCTTCCAATCATCATCAAATACATCATTATCATATCCTGATTTGTGAGAAGAGACTGAGTATGTGAGTTTGGTTGTAAAATCATAGTGAATGTCAAGTGGACCATCTTCCACTTTGCACCAAAGTCATTTTTGTCAAGTGATTTAGAATCAACCTTGACAACTTTAGCCTTTTCAAGCATCCACTTCTTAATGGCCTCTAGATCTAGTCCAATCTTGTTTGCATTCTCATCAATGAAGTCTTTTAACCCTTTTTCTTTCTTCACTAAACAGCCTCTGTGTGTTAACCCAAACAACTCATTTAACAATCTTCCATCAACCAAAAGTTCACAACCATTAATTTTGCTACTCACACTCTCGTCTCCATATCCAAGAACATCATCTATATCTCTGTTCTGCCATGGCCTAGTGTTGGCATAGAATTCTTTCACCATTCTTGGGTAATAATCATAACTAACGATGCAAAAATTTCTCAAACCATACCTACTGAAATCTTCTTCTATTTCTAAACCACCTCCATTCAACGATCAAAAATAAAAAATTCTAGAGTCTGATAAATTTACCCTTGCTAGATGTTCAAACAATCTAGAATCTTCAGCATTTATGAATTTTATTGAATCGAATTCCTCCTCAAGAACTACACCCTTGGCTTTCTTTGTCATCTTAGAGGGAAAAAGTGACAGGAATACCTTTCTTTGTGAAAACTTCTTTTTCCTAGGTATCCCGAGGCCTCTTCACACCTTCAAAAGATTTTTCCTTCTTAGGAACATGCTTATCGTGACCCATTTTGGTGTGTACTTCATTCTTCTTCTTCTTCGGTGCCATTTGAAATGGTTGCTATGCGAAGTCTAGGTTATTGTAAGTGTGTTAGGGTTTGGAGAGTGAGAAATCTGAGAGAGATTGAGTTAGAAAATGCTTGAGAACAAGTGGGCTTTGATTTTGAGTGAGAAAGAGGTTCAAAATTTGGGGAAAGTGAGAGCGGGAATGAATTTTAGGTTTAGGGATTTGGATTTTCGAAATGAGAGGGAAACAATGATTTTGGGTATTTAAGCAAGTACAAAGTATTACAGGCATAATACCTCGTATTATGCTCATAAATGGAACTCGAAGGAATTTAGGTCTGTTCTATTTCCAAATGGCATGAAGTACTACGTACGTTCTATCCTTGTTTACGTACGTACTACATGCACCTCTAATTCCAGAATCTCTGCTTCTCATACTACACGCCTCGTATCCATAGAACGTGCTTAGTACCACCGTACCTAATACTAAAAAATAACTCCATATTTGATAACACGAACAACACACCATTTTACGCACACAAGATAAACCTAGATAACTTCCAGTGGCTAACCATGATCATCTATATGCTCAATACCTTTGTGACGTGCTTAGTTGCCAAAACTGATAAACCCAGAAGTATCAGATCATGTATTATGTGCGTTATATCCTTTGTAATGAGCGCAATATACTAATAGAATCCAAAATTTAGAACTTTAATCCTTCCAACCTTAGTGATTTCATTTTTCTTAAGGATCATTTTAATTTATATGTATGCCTGAATGCAGATGAACATAAATTATACACAAATAATCAATTAAAAATGATCCAAATCACACATACCAATGAGCCGTCGAATTGGAACAAAATTCTTTTCATCAAGGAGTTTTGACAAAGTATCAGCAAGTTGATCAGTTTTTGGAATAAATTTTAGTTCAATATCACCCTTGAGAACATGATCACAAATAAAATGATGTTTGATATCAATGTGCTTAGTTCTAGAGTGTTGAATGAAATTTTTAGAAATGTTAATGGCACAAGTATTATCACACTTAATTGGAACCTTTGAAAGCATAATTTCAAAGTCCAAAAGTTCTTGCTTAATCCACAAAATTTGTGCAACACAACTACTAGCTACTATACATTCAGATTCAGCAGTGGAAAGTGCAACACAATTTTGTTTCTTTGAAAAACAAGACACTAATGCATTTCCTAAGAATTGGAAAGAACCCAAAGTGCTCTTCCTATCTAATTAGCTTCTTGCATGATCAACATCACTATAGCCAACTAAATCAAAGCAATTATTCTTAGGATACCAAAGACCAACATTCTTAGTCCCAATGAAATACCAAAAAATTATTTTACTGCAACTAAATGAGACTCTTTAGGACATGACTGAAATCCTGCATATAAACAAACACTGAACATAATATATTATCTACTAGTAGTAAGGTAAAGGAGAGATCCAATCATACCTCTAAAAAGCTTTTCATCTACTCCTTTGCCTTGCTCATCTTTGGTGAGTTTAATTGTAGTGCTCATAGAAGTTGGCAGGGACTTGGCATTTTTCATTCCATATCTTTTTAGCATGTCATTGATATATTTTCTTTGATTGATGAAAGACTCATTAGTAGCACCAACTCCTTTTGCATTAGCTTTGAAAAATCGTCACACAAAGACTCATTAGTAGCACCAAAAATTATGTCATCGACATAAATTTTCAGCAAAATTAAGTCATCATTTTTATGCAAAGTAAAAGAGTATTGTCAAATTTACCTCTAACAAAACCATTATCCAACAAGAATTGACTCAACCTTTCATACCAGACTCTAGAAGCTTGCCTTAATCCATATAGAGCCTTTTTGAGCTTGTATATATGGTTTGGATGCTGAGGATCAACAAATCTAGGGTTTGTTCGGCATACGCCTCTTCCTTAATATATCAATTTAAGAAACCATTGTTCACATCCATTTGGAACAACTTGAAGTCTTTGAAGCAAGCATAAGCACACATGATCCGAATGGCCTCTAATCTTGCCACCATTGTAAAAGACTCCTCAAAATCTAAGTCTTCTTCTTATAAGTAACCTTGACTTGTTTGTGACCATTTTCCCTTCTTCATTCTCCTCGTTTCTGAACACCCAGTTAGTTCCAATTACCATGAGTCCATATGGCCTTGGTACTAAATCCTAAACTTGATTTCTTTCATATTGGTTTAGCTCCGCTTATACATATAGAATCCAATACTCATCTTTTAGAGCTTTATCAACTTTATTTGGCACTACTTGAGATATAAATGAAACATTTATAGCTTGTAGCATAGCTGATCTAGTGGCGGCTCCCTTTGATGCATCTCCATTTATTTGCTCTTTTGGATGGTGCTTTGCATGTCTCCACTCTTTTGGCAATTCTTTTGTTTCCTCAATTTTAACTTCATCTTTCCCTTGCTGTGTTGAGTCATCATCTTTGTCTTTCAACTCCAAATCTTTTAACTTGTCTCTAATACCTGGGCTAATATCATCATCATCCAAAATTCTAGGAATAAAGTTGTTAGTTTCATCAAATATAACTTGAATTGACTCTTCTGTTATTTGTATGCCCTAGTCCAATCATTCATATACATTATTATTTGATTTATCATTTAATAAAGAGGCATTTCATTTCATATCTATGAAATATTATTCTTCTTTTTGTCATCAAGTTTGACTTGGTAGTAAAGTCCTAAGGTAAAAGGAATACTATCTAAATGTCTCTAATCGATCATGTGAATGATAATGAACTAAGGTTACTATATTGCTAAGTGGATAATCATGTTTTACTAAATATAGATATGAGATATCACTTAGAACATAGATACATGTTAGGGAACATGTATTGGATTGACTCTCTATGAAAGCACTTCATGGATTGATGTCACAAGTAGCTTTCATGCAGTGGTGATATTTGAGTCCTATAACTGAAACTCACTATCGACTCCTACATGAGGAATCACATGTTTTAACTTAGTCAAACATTGTTTGTAACAGGGTAACAATAAAGGCTATGATTGGATATGTCATGAATATTGTAGAGAAGTGATAGTGAGAGTGACAAATTTGTTCCTCTTATGAAGAGCGATATCTCTAAGCCACTTGATGAGTATGATTGATAGAATGTATGCTTACTCAAATGAATTGATAAAGGGATTATCAATGTCATTTTTTATATCAGTCCACTCAGGATCAAGAAACACATTAAGTAATATAAGGTTGACATGTAACCATGACTTATGTTTAATCTAGATATCGTGAGACATAAGGGCTAAATATCGAACTGTTAAAGGTTAACTCAGATCACCGACTCTACTTGATTTTGGGTTATCATAATGTATTACTAGATACTACTTAAAGATGATGGGCCCAAGTTTTGGGACAAGGCCCATTGCCATTCGGGTCACACACTAGAACAAATTGGATTGGCTTGCAAATATTCTCTCTTGTGGTAATTGAATTATTAAGAAGATTAATTTGATTAATCAACAATAATTTAGGGGTTTATGATTTATGCCTTAAATATGATATAAGACATTATCCATTAATGTAATGGACTTGTAATATAAATTAGTTCTTATTAAGTTAAAGATGTTTTGGGTATACTATTATATATGGCATAATATTCGGTCCATATATATTAATAAGAGAGTAATTTATCTAATAATAATATATCATGTAATTAAAATCCCAATAAATATTAGTGAGCCCTCTTGAAAAATTTGGCACCCTATTCCTATTTTATAGGAGTTCTTATTCTTGTGTGACAAAGAAAATAAAACCTAGCGCACATGTGACTAGGAAATTCGGCACACTCCATAACTAATTAGGAGTCCTTATTCTTGTGGGACAACAAAGGGAATTTGTCTAACCCTAGTGCACCCATTAGGGTTTTCCATGTGAATATAAATAAGAAGCGCATCTTCCTATTCAAGAGTGGCTATGCCGAATTTGTGAGTGACACAAATAAAAGAGAGAAAATTATTTTCTAAGAGATAGAATAGAGATTCTAAGTGCTAATACACTTCACCAATTTAAGAAAGTTTGTTTGTGTGGATACCTTTAGACACGTTCACCCAAAGGCAACGTGAGGAAAGGATTTTCAATTTTTAATGCTAAAACCGACATCAGCACTCCATTCATCCATACATTCAAAGCATCGCTTTAAGGTAAAAATACTAACCCCTAATCATGTATGTTGATGTACATGCATCACTGGTGGAATTCTAGGTTAAAATTTTTGTTATTTCTACTGCGTTATGTTCTTAATAATGTCATATTTCTATTTAAGAATTCCAACAGTGGTATCAGAGCCACTTGCACAATCGTCATAAACGATTACTTTTATATGTGATATAATTGTGTTGTTTAATCTATTCAGCCTTGCTTTAAGTTTTATTATATTTTTTTGAATTAATGATGCATGTTAGGATTTAATTTACCAAGATAAAACTGGGTTTATATGTTGAGGGCTGAATTATGTATAAATGTTGAATTTACATAGGATATTAAGATTCAGTTAGAAAGCCATTTCGGTTTTGTATATGCGGTTTTTGTAATGAGATTACAACTAAAGGGATGAATCATAAGTTGATTATAAGATTTAGGTATTAATGAGATTAATACATTTTTGGGGTTTAAAATTAGAGAAATGCGAATTAAACCCACACCCTCACCCCCGCAACCAGCTTGTGAAACCGCTTTCAACATCCAACGTTTAATCAATGTAATTAATTGATTAATTGAATGATGTTTATTTGTATTCATAATTTGATTATGTTTGATTTGAATGATGGTTCCATTTGTATGGTTCATAACATGGCCCAATTACACCCATGTGATTGGCTTATTATTGTTGATTGTAATAGTGTGGTAGAATGTGCCTATTTCAAATACGGCTTGCGTGTCGCTTTTGGAAATTATGCCTATTTTTATTTTAGAGAAGGTTAGTATAGATTTAATTTATATATGCCACTCAATCCAATGAAGATCACCCTAGGTTAACTTTGATCTTCACATTGGTTTATGAGATCAAACTTAGTTTTGGGTTTTTTCATGTAAAAAATATGGCATATATATACATGTGATGCATATATGTCATGATTGAATGATTTATTATGTATCCGACTCAAACAAAAAAACCTAATCCCTACAGATAGTCAGTTGAAAATGCCTTCCATAATCTATGCTTTTCAAGGCTTTGTTTGTCGGTGTGTAGTTTTTGCCTCCGCAGGGTGCACCCGATTACCTTAGTGAGGCGAGGGTAGATAATGGTTGACTTAACATGGTTAGGCTTAACATGGCTATCAAAATGGTTTTGGGCGTACGACATATAAAGGGATTTAAATGCCAGATATGAGATATCAAAATTCCTAGAAATGCAAGAATTATATATGATATAATTGAATTGGAATTTTTTTACCTAATATAGCTAAGGTTAAAGACTAGCTCAGTTGACTTAACTTTGAGTGAAATATGGATCTTGCACTACTATGTTTAAAAACTCAGATTAACTTTAAGGATGTTAATTTTAGTGGGAGTATTCAAAAACCATTTTATTAATCTTTGCATATTTTGTATATAGGTATAATGGAAACAAACAACAACATATCAGCCTTTACTTTGTGATTTACCCTTAAGAAGGAGAAATTGAATGGGACTAACTTCTCAAAACTTAAGAATTGTTCTCAAGCAAGAAAGGAAGGGTTATGTCCTAGATACAATGATTCCTCAGGTATCGACATCCATTGCCCCTAGAGCACAAAAGTTATGATAAGCATATATGTGGCTCAACAGATGTCATGTGTCTTATGCTTGCCACCATGGTTATGGATTTGTAAAAGCAATTCAAAACTATTGAGGCATTTGACATGATAAAGCATCTCAAGGAAATGTTCCTAGAGCAAGCTTGACAAGAAAGGTTCTGGACAAATAAGGCATTGAATGTGTGTAAGATGACTTCTAACACTTTGGTGAGTGCACATGCTCTCAAAATAAAAGATCACATTGACCAACTCGAGAGACATGGTGCTCCGCTAAAGGACTTGGCCATAGATATGATCTTAGGGTCACTCCCAAGTAGTTATGACCAATTCGTCATGAACTACAATATGAACAACATGGATAAGACCATCAAAGAGATACTTGGTATGTTAAAGAATGCTGAGAAGAGCATTCCTAATACCAATGATGTGCTCATGGTTTAAAAGGAGAAGGTAAGCACCACAACAAGGCTAAGCCAAAGTTTATTAGCAAGGGCAAGGGGAAATCCAAGCCCAACCTTTCAAAGCCTAAGATAAAAGAAGTAGTTTACTTTCATTGCCATGAAAATTTACATTGGAAGAGGAATTGCAAACTCTACATGGAAGAGCTAAAGAAGAAGAGAAACCAAGCTTCTACTTCAAGTATTTTGTTTATAGAAATCACGGTATTTGATACTAGATGTGGAGCTCATATTTGCATTAACTTGCAGGAATTGAGAAATAGTAGATCGTTGATGAAACGTGAACTGGACCTATGAGTGGGCAATTGAGCAAGAGTTATTGCATTAGCCGTAGGAACTTATTATTTAACTTTGCCTAATGGACGTGTTTTACAATTATTGAATTGTTATTATGTTCCTGCTTTGAGTAAGAACATCATTTCTATTTCTTGTTTAGACAATGATGATTTTCATTTTATTATTAAGAATAATAATCTTTCCATCTATTATGGAGACATGTTTTATGGTGTTGCAACCTTATCTTTTGGTCTCTATGTTTTAAACTTGGAAAAAAGTAAGCCCATCTATAACATTAATAAAAGGTTAAAATCAAATGATTTAAACCAAACCTACTTTTGGTATTGTCATTTGAGCCATACAAGTGAGAAATGCATCTCAAAACTCCAGAAAGATGGATTACTTGACTCATTTAATTTCGGATCATTTGATACATATGAATCTTGTTTGTTAGGCAAAATCACTAAGAGTCCTTTTACACACAAAGGTGAAAAGGCCAATGATCTATTAGGCCTAATACATATTGATGTATGCGGACCTTTTAGCTCAAGTGCTAGAGAAGGTTATTTGTACTTCATCACCTTCACTGATGACTTTAATAGTTATGGATTTGTCTATCTTATAAGACATAAATCTGAATCCTTTGAAAAGTTCAAGGAATTCAAAAGTGAAGTACAAAACCAACTTGGTAAGAAAGTCAAAGCACTTCGATCCAATCGTGATGGAGAATATTTAAGCTAAGAGTTTGACAATCATCTAAAGGAATATGAGATTGTCTCCCAACTTACTCCTCCCAGAATGTCTCAATGAAATGGCTTGTCATAAAGAAGAAATAGAACTCTATTGGATATGGTTCAATCAATGATGAATCAAACAGATCTTCCAATCTCATTTTGGGTTATGCCCTAGAAACTGTTGCCTTCATACTTAACCGAATTCCATCTAAAGTTTTGGAAAAGACACCATATAAGATATGGAATGGGAAAAAGCCCATAATGTCTTTTCTAAGAATTTAGGGATGTGAAGCTTTTGTGAAACGATAAGTTTCAGAAAAGTTAGCACCTCAATTTGAGAAATGCATATTTGTAGGGTATCCAAAGAAAATAAGAGGATACGATTTTTACAATCGTTTTGAGAACAAAGTGTTTGTTGCTCGAAACGGTGTCTTTTTGGAAAAATAATTTATTTCCAAAGGGATTAATAAGAGTAAAGTACTTCTAGAAGAAATAAGAGAAAAACAAATAGCCGTTGAAGATAGAACAGAGATTCAAGATGACTCACAAGATGTTGTGGAGTCTGAATCTATAGCACAAGGCTTAAGAGGGTCTGGTAGGATACATCACGAGCCTGAGAGGTATGAATTTCTCATAATTGACAATAAAGGAATTGTTCTCGTGGACGACAATGAGCCTATTACGTATGAAAAGGCAATTGTAGATTTGAATTTTGTAAAATGGCATGAGGCCATGAAATCAGAAATATAATCTATATATGATAACCAAGTTTGGAACTTGGTGGATCCACCTGATGGAGCCAAGATTATTGATTGTAAAAATGTATACAAACCCAGAACTTATGAGGAAAATTCTAATATATTTG
>CAODLS011527649.1:0-10319 GCA_948243855.1 Flueggea neowawraea
AAGGATATTTGGAATAACAGTGACTTGTTTGCTTTGGTCGAGGAGTATTTTGAAAATAGTGTTAGAACATTGGATTTCTGTAATGCACTGGAGAATTGCCTCAAACGTGCTCGAAAAGGCCATTTTATCATACAGATTGCCGTTAAGCAGTTTGAGGAAGAAGAAGAATTACAAGATGGGCTTGTTGAGAAGACATACGTGAAGACATTGGAAGAATTACGGAAATTTAAGGCTGCTGGGGATCCATTTACTGAGGAGTTCTTTAGAATGTTTCAATTGGTACATAAACAACAGATTTCTCTCCTACAGAAATTGATGCTTCAAAAGAAGAAGCTTGACAAGAAAATGAAATCCATGAAGACATGGAGGAGAGTGTCATATGTGTTGTTTGTTGCTGCTTTTATCTCGGTGTTGACTTTCTCAGTCGTGGCAGCTGCCATTTCTGCACCGCCCGTCATTGCTGCTTTGGCTGGTGTACTTACCGTTCCCATTGGCTCGATTGGAAAATGGTGCAACTCACTATGGAATAAATATGAGAAAGAATTGAAGAAGCAAAAGGAGGTGGCAAGCTCAATTTGGATTGAAACTTTGGTTACAGTATCGGACGTGGGAACCATACAACATCTTGTCAATAAATTAGAAGAGAAAATTGAGTCACTTATGCAGAATGCTGATATTGCACTTACAGAAGATGATGCAGTGAAGCTTGTGATAGATGAGATAAAGAAGAAGTTAGATGTATTTATGGAAACCATTGAGGAATTAGGTGAGCACGCTGCTAAATGTAGCCGTGAGATAACACAGGCGCGGACGGTGATCTTGCAGAGAATTTTCAGATATCCTGATTGATAGATCATTCCAGTTTGTACTCTTTTCAGAAATCTCTACCTGGTGCCCTTGGTAAAAAGATGCTAACTTGTGTTGATCGACTTATGTCGGACCCATATAAAGAAAATTATACTTTTAGCTGGTTGTTGCTCTGTTTACTGAAAGGCCTCTGTATTTTTGTAGTATTCTTATCTGTTGTGGGAAAAGGACTGTTACAGAACTCAATAGCAGTATTTTCGATGTTATATGGGTTTGCAGTACCTAGAAGATGTTATCTATTATTGATCATTCTGAACATTTTATTCTTTTATTACGGTTACAAATATAGCAGTGTAGCATTGTGAATTTTGTTATTGCAGGACTGTGAACTTGGTAACAGTAACGTGATTATGTGAGGCAAGAAATCTGAATGGCTGCTTTTGTTCATCTAATTTGCGCAAGTTCATTCTAGGATTTCTGCTGCAAACCGGGGAAATTTTAGTGTAATGATTGGATGGTTCCACTTAAGATCATCAACATGTTTGAGTTAATCATTCTGATGAGGTATCATTAGATTTAGAAATTAGAACCAAAATTTCTCAGATTATGGTATAGGAGAATGATTTGTCAGAACTAAATGCAAGTTTGTAAACGCGCATTGCAGATACCTTCGTTTCCTAGAAATGCACATTTCTGAAGTATTCATTTGGAGTAAATCCTGGATTGAGAATGAATGAAATGGACCTGTGAACACGAGAAAAGCACTGCTCAATTGGTTACACAAATTTTGTCGACAGGTCTGTATAAAAGAAACGGTCAGAGTTTGTGATATGGAAGCTTGCAGGAAGGAAGAGAGAAAAGAAAAAGTGCTGTTGAAGATGTTTGGCTTCAGTACAGTCTCCATCGGAAAGATCGTGCAAATGTTGATGTGCCTAATCAGCTTGAGTATTTAGTCAGGCATTGAATCAGTCTAAACCTTGCACTTGCTTAACAGGCCCACTATTTGGAATCATGAATGTTTCTGTTTTACGTGTATTGTCTATGTTAGATCATGGACGAATACCACGGTTATGGATGATTGATTGAATCATAAATGGATATGAAATTACTGTGCTATGTTTGACTCAATGCTTTCAATGTATGAGTTGTTCTTAAAAGATCAAAGAAAAATTGTTCTTATCTATTCTTAAAAGCCATCGATGCTGTCAACAGCCCGGAAAAACTAATTTCTGCTTATGGTGATCGAGGAAGATTTCAAGTCTTTTATGCCTATGTTTGATCATGTTAAAGATAGGCGAACCAGCTTGCTTGTAACATTGGTCGAGTGGCTGTTTTTTTTTTATTTTTTTTTTGAATGAATGCCACCACTCCACGCTTACTATAATCCAAATAGATTGACTAAGAATTAGTGTGGCATCCTTTATAGATTCAACCCAGCTAAGCTGGCGTTGACCTACAGAGGAGGGATGAGAGTTTTTATGAATCTATATAATAATACTAAAAGCAGTAAACATTGACATTGTTAGCTTGACATTTGTCTTCACAATACAATGACATTTGGCTTCACATTTGCATGCCACCTGTTCAGTTATTTTCTCTGTCTTCAACGACATCTTTTCCTTTCCTCACAAAACAGCGCTGTCCCTTTATGTTCTCCGAAACGACATCCTTTTGCTTCCCAACCCTCAAGTGTTTCTTGATTTTCTTTGCTAAATTGATTCTTATATGATTGAACTGAGTTGATTTTCTTACAATTGGGTTTCGTTCATCGTTGATTTCGTTTTCCTTCTTTCTTTTTTAACCAGAAACAATCACTTTAAGTATTCGATGTACATATATGATGGGTTGTTTCACAGTTTTGAAGAGCAATAAAAAGAAGCCGAATCAATGTCAAACGTGTTACCCATCAATTCTGGGTGTCATTAATGGGCCACAATTCACAATCCCGCTGTCTTATATCCTTCTCATCCTCTTCATTCTCACATATTCGCCGCTGTCATCTCTCCTCGGACATACAGAAAGATTCGTTCATGGTCTTCTCAAAAGGTGTTAATTTTTACTTTTATTCAATACTGTTTGTCTGCTATGCCGTCTTTGTGATTTATTCGTTAAAATGATTTTGGAGGCATGATTCTATAGTGGGTAGTTGTTGTTTCTGCATCTTGGATTTCTCTGAAGTTTGAATTTTTTAGATTCCTTATTTGTTCTCCCACAGAGCCATTAATGGCGATTTTGTTGCTTAATTTTGTTTTCCCAAAAGTCTTCAAATTACTCAATTTCTTACCGAATTTTAAATATTTACGAACCTACAAGAAAAGGAAACAATCAATTCCCAAACCGAATTTTTAATATTTAGGAACCTGCAAGAAAAGGAAACAAATTGAATCAAATCAGTTGATCCTTTCTGCGTTAATTTAGCCCCAAGTCTTATGCTTTAATATTATGGTATAAATTCTGGTATCCCTTCACAAAACTTCTGCTTTTGCTGCAAAGAGGCAGGTTTTCCTCCCGAGTTTTTTGCTGTAATTTTTTCTTAATAAATTTTGTCTTTGTGAGAAACATGATATTGTCCTTCGACCTTAGTGATTTTAGTTTGTTGCTCCTTCATTTTTTTCACTTTGTCTTATCTCTGACTTGAGTCACAGGATATGGCAAGATGATTAGATTGTATTGGTGATATAACCCCGGTAAGGAGACTTGGCGCATTAAGACTCGAATAATCTTATTGTGAAAAGTACCGGTTTACAACTGCTCCAACCAAATTAAAAGCATAGAAGCTGTTTTGCAGGATGAAAAGATATGAAAACGTTAAGACTAAAATCTATTGAAGTTTGGGAACAATCAATCTTTTATCAGCTTTACTGTTGTTTGAAAAACCAAAATCTATTGAGAATGCATGATGCATCTCTGTCCTTAACTATGATTCTATATTGGTATAGACTAGGCTTTCTATTCACATTGTCCACGTTCAGAAATTTCTATGGTTCTCTTATCATAATTTAGGCTGCTAATAATGGAATCCACATGATTCACAACATTCCAACTATTATTACATATAAAACATTCTACATTTCCAAAAATAATTTTAGATCCTGCCAAAACTAATAACACAATTCTAAAAGAACATATTAATTTTATCAGCATTACCATTTGTTTATTAATTTTTGGTCCAAAACATATTAATTTTTGTAGGACACTAGCAAAGTTGTTGACTGACTAATTAACACCAGTACTGAGTTTTTTACAAAAAATTATAGGTAGTACTTCTCTAATTATAACATTGCTGCTTCTAATTTGTTTCATTTCACTCTTCTGTAGAACATTAGCAATAGTATCTTATTGATTGCTATACACCGTAAGAAAGAATCATATAAATGCTTCAAATCAGATGTTTTTGTAATGAAAATCTAATACTTTAAGAAGCTCTAACAACTTTGTAGGAAAATCCTTCATAAGTTACACTTTGTTATGTCTTTCTCAAGTCTGTATTTTTTACCGAATAGATTCACTTTTTGTTGAGATATTCTTTCGGTTTTGGGTTGTTGTCTACTAGCTTATTATGTACTCGCATATTATCAAGTCATAATTCCACTCTTTCTCTTAGCATTGTTAATCTTTTAGATATTTAAACTCAAAACTGATAAGTGGGTCTTTGCAGATGGCCTGTTCAAATGAATGTATAATGGCAAGCAATACTTTGTTTGTAGCATGGAGGGTTCTCAATTGTTTTTAGCGAGCATGCACCTTTATTTACAAGGAAAAGTTGTTTCTTGCTGTCAATCTTGCATCAATGGATAACAACAGTGTTGTTCAATGCAGGTCATCGCCTAGATCTTCATCTTACAGGATGGAACATAAAAATCGAGATATGGAAATTGGTTTATCAGTAATCACTCTTCAACTTTTTCATTAATTTTTATTTTATAATGGCAGAACATACAAGTTCTCCAAGGCTGTAATTTGGATGTGGATGTTATAGTTTAGAAGTTAGAGAAGCTGAGAATTATTTTTCAGGTAAGATTAATTGTATATACTCAGTTGATGTTTTCCCTGCAAAGGGGCCAACATTTTTCTTATGATTTGTTAGTTGTGTAAATATTGGAATCAACATGCTACTAGGAATTGTACATGCATGAATGTGAAGCATGCTAATGAAACAATTCATAATGGGCACTACATTCACTTGGTTTTTTTGGTGTCTTTCAATTCAGGCGTTTTGAGTTCTTTATTGATTCGCATCGAGTTCGGCATCATGTATTGGAGCAGATTTAAGAAGATTTAGATATATGATAAAAATGGTCATTTTTCAAAGTTTATGTTCTATATTATTTATAAAAAATCTTTCAAAATTTAACATGATATTTTTAAAAATTATATGATCGTTATATTTATGTAATTTTTATTATTTTGTTTTAATCTTAAATAATTTTTAAATTATAAAGTCGTTAATATTTATAAGAAAATAAAAATATATTTAATAGTATATGTGGCATCGCCGGGATCCAACACTAGTAGAAGAATAAAAAGGTACACTGCAATTGTCCAAATACAAGTGCCTTAAAAGCTCTACGAAGATCATCTATTTGAAAAGAAGTAACAAAATTTTGATAAACTTGTCTTGCAATCCTACTCTCTCTGACGATATGGCGAATGATGTGATTTCTTTGTTGTTGCAAGTTCCAAACCTTCCAAACTAGAGCTTGTTGGTTCCCGCTCCATTTCTTAGGATCACAAAAAATATTGACAGCGAGTCCGGAATTATGCTTCTATTTTGGGGGCCACTCTTTGAAATCCAATTAAGTCAATGCCAAAGACCCAAATCTCCGTCTACGGGGGAGAACAGTACCCAATCTAAATAGTTGAGCAGAATAGAACAACTTCATTGCAATCTCGGACCACCACACCTACAGCCCAACTTTGATTGATCTGATCAACACCCGCGTTGACGTTTACTTGGATAAAATTTGGAGGTGGTCTTTCCCAGCCAATACCATCTCTATTTGCTGCTTTCTTTTGTTTGAAAGAGCATTTAAGGTCTGAGTGGCATTCTGAAGGCAAAGGCCAAGCTATGGCATTTTGAATTCAAGTGGTTAGTAGGAGTTATTCCACCAATCAAAACTTGATTTCTTTCTTGCCATATTTGCCAGCATGTGAAACCGAATAGCAGATCCCAAGGGATACCATAACGCGTCCTGATTTTAATATTAAGATTAAGAGAGGTCCATTCCTTTATGTTACCAATAAAGAATTGAGCTCTCATTCTAGATGGGAGCATTTTATTCCAGACCTGTTTGGCGAATAAACAGTCTCTCAACACATGAAGCGCAGTCTAATCAGAATTTTGACACCACTGACATAAATCAATCTGTGACAGATTACGATGAACCCGTTGCACATTAGTAAGGAGTTTGTTGTGAGTTGTCAACTAAAGAAATGTTCTGACATGAGGTGGTCCGGGCCATTTCCTCTAATTCTTCCAGCAAGTTTCCTCCCCAGTATCTGCATTCAAATGTCCAACATTAGTGATAAAGTCATAACAAGATCGCAAAGAAAATCTACCAGATGCAGTGAGCTTCCAAATTTTCATGTCTTGTGGACCATCATGGACCCGAATATGAACTCCTGAAAGGAGGTCAAGAACGTAGTGAGGGAAAACATTACTGAGTTCATTAAGCCTCCAAGTGTTGTCAGTAACCATGTCTGTAACCTGCACTTCAGCAAGATCAGTAGGAATACGGATCTAGCTCGTCTATCGAGGCATCATTCCAGAAACTTATGTCATCTCCTCTTCCCATAGCCCATTAAATGTTTTGAATGCTCAACATTGTTAAGAATGGCTTTCCATATAGCAGAAGAGTTAAATTGGTGCGCGCATTAGAGACACTAGCTTCTTTACCTCTTAAGTACTTGGCAGTTGGCACGCAAAACTCTCGGCCAGAGCGTATTTAGATTATTCATCAACCTCCACCACAGTTTAGACAGATAAGCTGGGTTTAAATTTTGAGCAAATTTAAGACCAAGCCTCCATCCTCCTTTTCTGAACAAACTGTCTTCCAATTAATTAAGTTTCATCACTCTTATCAAATAATAACAACTCCTCCAATGGTGGAATGGTAGAGTTTTATATAAAAAAAAAACTGATTTGTGATAATTTACATATTTTATTAAGTGTAGAAGGAATAGGCAAGTTCACTTGTTAAATGTTATTTTCTTTGTTTCATAATAATAAATATTAACTATTTTTCACAAAAATTAAGAAATTATAATTTTAATAATTAAACTCATTTAATTTCATAATTTTTTTTCATCTATGTCCTTTGATTAAATGTATTGGTAATTAATAAAATAGTTGAAAAAAATAAGTTAATTAAGTATAATATTATAACTTTGTCAAATAATAAATGCGATAAAAAAGTGTACTTATATTTTTGAACATCCAAAATAAAAAAATGTGTCTAATATAATAGGATGGAAGGAGTATATTTTTTAAACCAAAGATAATATAATAGTTTGTTAAAAATATGTGGTCAATTTAACAATATAATAACATGATCGACATGATCTATAAACTTATAATTTATTAATATTAAAATTATTTATAGCACTAAATGAAGAGAATCGGTCACAATAAACAATGTCAATCAAAGAGGGGGTGGATTGGATTTTTAGCAAATTAAAAATTTTGTTGAAATTCTTTTGCAAACTAAAACAAATAACAAAGTTCTTTTAAACTAAGATCAAAGTTAAATGCAGAAGCAACTTAAAATCAAATATCCAATCCACACACAACAATATAAAATCAAATATAAATGTAAAACAAGAGAGAAATAGAGTAAGAGAGGAGAGCACAAATCCGATTTATAATGGTTCGGTCATTTTTGACCTACGTCCATTTCTTTAGATCTCCTAAAGAATTTTAATTCACTATCTTCCTCACTTCCGGGTAGAAGGGAATTGTTTACAACAATTTGTTTTTGCAGGATCAATAAGTAAACCGTTACACCTTATTTTTGCGGGCTCAACAAGAAAACTGTTACCCTTGTTTCTGTGAGCTCAACTAAAAAACTGTTACCACTTGTTTTAGGGACAAAACAAGCAAACCAAACCACTTGTTTTCAGGACAAAACAAGTAAACAAAACCTCTAGTTTTTGCGGGCTTAACTAGGAAACTGAACCACTAGTTTTTGCTAGCCCAACTAGCAAACCGTTACCATTAGTTTTCTAAGGCTAACTAGCAACCACTCTTGTTTTTCTAAGGCACAACAAGAAAACATATCTACCCTTAATCAAACACTTTGATTGTTACAAATACGTGTTCCCAAAACACAGATTTAAAGCTCATCCCAAACCCAAATTTGTTTGAAAGTGAATAGCTCAAATGGGTATAAATGAGGGAATGAGAGAAATAAAGATAGCAAAGTTTAGCCAAGGTTTCTCTTTATTCTTATGATGTTGGAGACGTCTATTTATAGCCACTCTTAAAAAATAGTCGTTGGAAGCTTCAAAGCAGTCGTTGTGAGAGAGTAAAAATTCTGATTTAAATGACGTCATAACATTCTACGTGTGTTGTTATCTGTGCTACATGCGTTGATAGTTATCTACGTGCTTTATGGCCTAATTTGCGTGCGTTGTTTTTCGTTGTAGAATATCCAATTTCACCCAAACTTTCATTAACGCACTTTGTTCGTCAATAAGATGCTTTATCGAATGTGCACTTTTGCCCAAACTTTCATTAAAGTGCTTCATTCCCACTATGTGAGCGTAGAAAGTCTATTTTCCTAGGAATATTATACACAAATTATGTCACTGCAAAGATAGTTAGAGCTTGTTTAGTCTAAGAATTTTTTTAAAAATCTTTTAATATCTAAAAAATAGAAATTAAAAATTCAAGAAATTATTCAAAACTTTTACTTAAAAAAAAGTTTTTATAAATTAAATTATCAACTTTAACAAAATAAAAACAACCCAAAAAATGAAAAACAAAAAATTGTTTTCCAAATTAAACAGTTACTTGTCATCCTAGCTATTCTTGTCATTCTATCTATATATTTTCAGGAAGCAACACATACCTGAAAGTCACAAGTGATATATTTGTTCTTTATCTACGCCTGTTTTCATGGTCATCGTCAAACACGTTTAATAAATGCCTCTGTTGTGTTCTTCTAGATAAGCTCCTAATGGGCTTGAGTTACTAAGTCTATAAGGGTCCAAGTTGTCTCAGCAAGTGCTTAGTATTATTTGGGTAGACCTAGCATTTTAGATTTATAGTGGATTTTTTTTCCTGACCCACATCACTAATCAACTTTTAACATGGGGAAATTCACTCTTTTAAAACAACTTAAAAAATTAATTTTTAAAAATAGTATCTCAAAAATTAATTTATAAAAAATTATATTAGAGGTGTTGGATCTCCATTGGAGGTCTCTAATAATTTCTAGTAGAAGTCTTTATAGGTTTCTATCAGTAGTCTCCAAGAATTTTCACTGGAAGTCTCCATATAAGTCTTCATTGGCATTAATGTGACATTTTTAAATTCTATAATTTTGAAAATGACATTCTTACAAATTAAAATTAAAAGATTCTATAATTATAATATTGAAACTATGAGGTATATTATTACAAATCAAAATTTTTCAAGGAGCATCTAGAATAATTAACTCTTTTAATATTTTGTTTAGAAAATAATGAGTAAAAATTCTTTAAAGCAGTGTTATCAGAATCAGACTGGTTGTTAAATTGGACAGGCAATTAGTCCATTGGGTCACTCGTCAGATTGTAGAAATAAAAAATATATATTTATATATTGAAAATTTCTACAAATTAAACAAATATAAAAAATTGAGCAAATAAATCCTGTAATTCTTAAAAATACAATATAAATTGTATATTTAATTTGAAATTCTTATATAATTAAGAAAAAAAGGTTCAATTTTCAATTTTTAAAATATAGGAACTAGTTTTTAAGAACAAGCCAACTTACTAGTTTACCGGTTTGCTCGGTCGGTTCACAACTGGTTCGATTAGATCTAATAGCATAAATTGAACCAGTTAACCGACTAGTTCATCAATTCAACCAGCTAGTCCAGTTTTAATAAAGTTGATATTAAGCAAACTAGGTACTCCTTAAATAGTTATTTTATGTAAAACAATTGAAATGTATGCATGAATTCTGGAAGAATGGATTATAGTAAATGAGAACTATAATTGCGGACTGTAGAGTACATTCAATTTAGGTCAATGAGAACGGACGTTTTCATTAATTAATTAGTATGCTCTAAGGGAGCTCTCTTTCGTGCAATGATTTCATTAATACTTCCTCCCTTCCATTTTAATTGAGTTTTTTAAGTGGAAATATGAAAATATTTATAAGTATAAGACTTGATTATTTAAGTAACTCAAACTTGAATTTTTTGGTTTAATAGTTAAAAGTCCATTACTTGTTAGAGTAGTGTTGCTTAATGACAATTGTGTGTTTACGGCGGATCGTGACAATTATGTATCAGAACCACTCC
>CAODLS011527887.1:0-23736 GCA_948243855.1 Flueggea neowawraea
TGTTGAAAGTACCTGGGATATGCTGGTACAACACGACTAGTAACTTTTGTCGATGCTGGATCTCCGGATGTTTTTTTGTCTGCTGCAGGGAGAAATAATTACTGTTATTTTAACCTTCCAAAAGTTGCATTAATCCAATTGTAAACCAGAACTTCATGTAAATTAAAATACATACTAAAAAAATTACATTAATAATATAACATATTAACTGAACAAGGCATAATTATAAACCTTCGGTAAAAAGAGCACAATAGTTTAGAAGTAAATCATTATAATGCTAAATTGCACTAAAAATACAATAGAAAAAGTAGGAAATATTAAGTGCTATTTAGTTGAGAAAGCATTTTATTATTTTTTAGAGAACTAAAAAACAGAGATGAAAAAAAAAATGATTAGTAAATATATTTTGTAAATATTTTCAATTTTCAGAAAATATAAACAAAACAGAAAACTGTTTTCTCAACTTAATATAGCCTTATATTTCCTATTTTGCCGAGAAAATTGACCACGAAGAGAAAATTTCTGGAAGTAATTGAAAACAGAGGAATAGGATATCAAGGATTAAGAGTGAATGGAGCTTAAGAATGATAAAAGGATGTTATCAAACTTTATGGAGAGCAAATTTGTTTGTTTGCAGAGAAAATAGAACTAATCAAGCGATTGACAAAGGAGAGCTGATGGGATAAATAAATTCTGCCCTGATTAAAATTATCATAAGCAAGACTAGAGAATGAAGGATTCTCTGTGATAAGATTTGAAATCAGAGCAGAAACGAAGGAGCAATCTAGATTTGATTGGTGTTTGGCTGGTGAGAAAATGAGGGAAAATGAAAGAAAATGGCGTGGAAAGAATTTCTGGAACCGTGAGCTTATTGCTCTGAGAATAGACAGAGTAAATTAAAAAGTGATTTCTCCTTAAATTTAAAAATTGATAGATGTTAGAAATATACACACTTGGGACTAACCAACTACTAAACTGAAAATAATTTACAGAAAACCTAGGAAGTATTATATTTCGATTTTATGACAGCACATGAAACGACGATTCTCGAGCTGCTCTGTATTCATTTGGCTACTATCCATGGTCAGTATCCGATGATCATTAACTCTATCAGAAGTTGCTTCATATTTCCAATCCCAGCTAATTTTACATCCCTCCGGTCTATTAATTTCTGCATTTCATCTTCAATACGTTTATCGATTACTCTTAACTTTCCCCTTCTCTCCACCTTTGTCTTGTCAGATTTTTGGCTAATTGCACAAACTTCAACTTCATTATCTTCTACCTTCCGACTTGTATCTGCATTTGATGAAGAGGTGTAGTCACCGCTTTCATTAATGTTCGTCTTCTTTGAAGAACTAGGAAGAGTGTTTTCCATTTCAGATGGTCTTTCAACATAACCCAAACATGCTGGTGCAAGAAATGCTTTTTGTGGTTCTGATAATATAGCCCACGAGCATGTTACTGTAACTGGTCATCACTTCAACCACTACGATGTTCCTCCAATAGTTTGTCGTACAATTGGTTGAATTTATTCACAAGTGGAAGCATCAAAAACCAATGATGCTTAGCACTAAGTTTTCTGATTCTCGGTGGACCAGTTCTTTGATTTGCATTGAAATACTCAGTTACTGGTTTCCAAATTGGCCTATCAATTTGGCCAGTGCCTTCAATTCTATCGTTTGAAATTGCAAGCCAAGCACTAGCATTTTCTCCTCATCTATGCTCCACTGTAGACGTTTATCCACAATTTCTGCAACCGGTTCTTCAACAAGAACAATTTTTTCAAACCTTGGTTGTGTGGAATATGAGACACGTTGAGAGTTGGTAAAACAGCCCGATTTTGTTGTACACTTTTCTTGATTGGTACGAGAAGCCCGATCTAAATTTTTTGGATCATTTGAAGGAATTGAAATGCCACTGACTCCTGCATTGGTATTTTCATTTGTCATAGGCAAATTCAAAAACAATATGGAAAACCTTATTGAATTTGGACATGTGCATTTTAGTAAGAAAATTTTTGTGTATTCGAATAGTTTTTAGAGAGTTTGAAACTTGGAGATATAAAGGTTAGGTTTAGTTGAGAAAGCAGTTTTTTATTTCTTATTTCTTATTTTTTGTTTTGTTTTCATTTTTTTAAAATAATATAGAAAACAATGAAAACTTTTAGTATTGTATGAACAAATTTTTATTTTTTCATTTTTATTTTCTATTTTTTTAAAAAAAGTGAAAAATTCTCGCAACTAAACATGCCTTAAAAATTTTGGAGATTTGGAAAATTTGGCATATTTGGTGGGTAATTGGTGGGTAAAAAAGTATAGTAAATTTTGAGAATTTTGGTAATTATTTGCATTTGGGATTTAGGAAGATGAAGAATAACAATTTTCATCCATAATGCGTAAAAAATTATTTTTTTAATAATAGAATGAAATATTTAAAGAGTAGAGAGGTCGATTTATTTGGGTGAGAGAATGACAGGTTAAAAGAGTATCAAATGCTGGGGTGAGAGAGTAGAAAATGAAAGACGGAAAGAGTAGAAATTTTGAGGAATACAATTTATTAGAGGTTCATTCTAGTATTTATAGGTTAAATTACGTAAAAACAAAAACTTGAAACTAAAAGCAAAAAACTCAAGGTTTCTATTGATTAGATTTAGTGACTTAACCGTTGGAACAGTAACCTATCTGCTGGATCATGTTGAAAAAAAATAAAAGCAAAAATTAAGGATGTGTGTACAGTACCAAGCGGTTGATAATTTTAAATGCTACCTAATAGGAATAAGCATTGCTTATGCACCGTTAAATATGACATCTTTATTCGTTAACTTCTTCAAAAAACTAATGTATCTGTCGTATCAGCAATTACTAATCTTTTACTTATTATATTATCTATTTTTAATAGTTAATCTCTTATTACACTTTACTATAAGACCTATAATTATTTTATTTATTATTTAATTTATTTACAACATACATATGATAATAAATATATTTATTTAACATAAATATTTTGTGATTTAATAATAGAATTAAAAATAATATTTAAAATATATTTATCATAAAAATTATTTAATTTGTTTTTAAAAATAATATTTTTTTAAAAAATAAAATAAAATGATAGATCTAATAAATATTTAAATCAAAATAATATAGTTATCAATGAAGAAATTTATTGTCATATTTGTTCTCAACAATCGTATTATAGTAAAACTTCTGTGTAAGAATATCATTAGTTACAAACTGATTGTATTCTAATTAAGATGTTATAATTAAATAGATGTATTAGTATAAATAGAGGTATTAAGAGGTTATAACTAATAGAGGTATTAGTATAAAAGTTTTTCTAACGCCCAAAAGTATTGCTTTTAACAACAATTACAGTAAGAACTCTCTAATAATTATTATTTGAAAAAAAAATTATTTAATATTGTTTGGCATGTTTTAATATAATATTAAATGAAAAAATTAAAAAAATATATAAAATATTTAGACTTTTAAACTAGAATTTGTATATCTTTACTCTACATAAATAAAAAGTAATAGTTTTTTAAAATTATTATTGTCTCTTCTATCAATATAATATATATATATATATATATATATTAAATGAAAAAATTAAAAAATATATATATAATATTTAAATTTTTAAACTAAAATTTGTATATTTTTAACTGTACACATATAAATGTAATAGTTTTTTATATATAGAGGTATATTTTTTTAATACGAGACTTAAAAAATTTATAACTTATTACATTTTAGAGGTTATTCTTATTTATAATTGGTCCAAATTGGGAGAAATTTTTTTTATGATAAAGTGGAGAATATTCTTATATAAAGTATTCATATATGAAGGTCTTACTGTATGTAATATTATACATGTGTACATTATATTACGCATCAAATATGGGGTGCTTGATTAGTAAAAAAATTTAGAAAATTTAATGTCTATATATAAGCATCAACTTAATTTGAAAAATATTTTAAAAAATCTAAGGCATGTAACGGCTACAATTATAGCCGTTACATGCAAAATGGCTTAATATATATATATATATATATTGTGTTACATTAAAAGTATATAACAACGCTACATAAACATTAATTCCAAACATTAATAATTAATAAACATTAACACTTAATAACTAAGCTAGTAATTAGTTCTAATAATTAATAACAACTACATAAACGTTCATATTAAAACATTAAAACGATAAAAAAAAAGACTACTTGATATTCCATCTAACTTTTATTGCATTGCAAAATTTATGATGTTGCTCAAGTTGTTCTGCAGTCATGCCAGATGTATCTCTTGTGAATATTTCATAATCATCCTTCTTCTCATAGGCAATTTTCCAACTTTGTGCAATTGCAATTTTTTCTTTTTGCTTTTTATTATAATCCATCCATACTTCATGCCACTCTTCACTTCTCATTTTTCCAGTGTCATTTGTTTTTCCCTTTCTTTTTAATCTCGCCTTTACTTTTGTAGCCTTCTGGCCAATTAGAGGTTCTTCATCTTCATTGGAATCTATATCTACTGATATATCTATATTTGATGAACTGGTACATGCACCACTTTCACTATTTTTTGATCCTTTGTATGACAGGAAGAGAGTAGTTTGCTTTCCACTTGGGATCATTCTTCAGCATCGACCACACATGCTCGTGCGTGAGTTTCTTTTTACGATTTTGATAATAAATCTCACAAGCACATTCTTTCACTTGGTCGTCACTCCAATCTCTACGATGTTCACCTAATATTTTGTTGTATGCCTGATTGAATTCATTAACCATTGGCATCATCCAAAACCAATGGTTCTTTAAAGTAGAATGTTTCTTTGTTGGACCACCTTGCTTATTTTCATTGAAATACTCAGCAATCTTTTTCCAAAATGCTCTATCACTTTGACTATTACCGATAACGCTAGCGGTTGAGGATTTCAGCCACAACTTACAAGTAATTTTTCCTCAATTATACTCCACGAATGACGTTTTCCCTTGATTTCTTCATTGTATTGTTTGGAAAAGATAATATTTGCATCCCTTGATTGCGAGAAAAATGAGGGAATTTGAGAAGTTGATAATGAGCCTCCTTATGTTGCATTTAAAAGATCAGTTCGGAAAGCAACATCCTTTAGAGAATTATTTTGAATATTTTGGTGAAAAAGAACAATGTGGAAAATTTTGCATTGTGAGTGGAAAATAGATATGACAAATTAAGTGCATTTTGTGAGTTTTGGGAATATTCAAAATTTGATGAAAAATATGAATATGATAAGTTTTGAAAATTTTGTATATTTGGACGATAAAAGGAGAAAGGTAGGTTTTGAGAATTTTCAAAATTATTCAAATTTTAGGTTTTGAGAAAATGATAAATTGGAATTTGGATACATTTTTCTTAGAGGAAAAAAATTTGAGATGATAAAATGTTGAATATGAAGAAAGATGATCTATTTATATTGTTGTAGAATTCATTTAAAAAAAAAAAAGACCATTTAAACAACAGGTATTTCAGTAGCCGTTGAACAACGGTTAGAAGATTAATGTTGCATTAAATGAAAAAAAAAATAACAAACAAAGAAGAAATGAAACAAGAAAGAAATGTTAATGTTGCATGAAATGAAAAAAAAAACAATGAAGAAATTAAATAAGAAAGAAAAGACAAAACAAAAAAGTTAACCAAAAAATAAGTTTATCCGTGGACTCCACCGGTTGAACCGTTACAACCAAATGAAGCGGATCAACCTATAATGGGAGAGCATAATAGGCTGGGGAGTTAATGCCTCCCAGTAGTGATGCCCTTAGTTGCAATAATCATGTACAACAGCAATCTAAAACTTCCACGAAAAAATTTTCTAACAATCAATGAAAATTCCAAGGATATCGTAATTGATAACATTAGTACTTCAAGAAAAAGTTAGAAAGGAAGCTCACCTGGGGATCTTTGTAAGCCATTACTAGCTAAAGGAGCAGAAACATCTTGTTTTTCTGAAGACTTAAGTCTCTTCTCCAATTGGCTGTGGATGTTTTCACTCTTCTCCTGTCAAAATGAATAAGAATTTAGCTCCAAATGAAACGGCATATCAATTTGCACCAGTGCGCACATTTGTTTTGTAACAGTTTACTTTTTCAGCTGATACCAATATCGTCAACTGCAGCGAGTGCTCTCTCTCTGAAAGCACAACAACAGAAGTTATCAAAATTACATCAACGACAAACTTTCCTTGTTCGGACAAAACTGATGGAGTACGTAAAAATGAAGCACCAAAATGATAGGAAAATAATATATGCAAAGAAATTATGAACTTGCACAGATAGCAAGGGCATTGTTTTGAGAAAGGAAAGATTACACAGGTGATGGGAAAAAAAATGTCCGATAAACAGAAACCAATTACCTATGTAACATATGCATATATAAATTTCCAAAACAAAAAGAAAATAATAGGACAAGTCTAATTGAAGACAACAAAACCATTTACCTAGGAAAATGTGTCCCCAATCATAGACCTGGTCTGAGTATGATGGATATCACTTGTCTGACCTGGTAACTTACAACTTTAGAAGCTAATACCCAACAAGCATCTTAACCAAGTAATGGTTAAAGGGCACTTGAGATAATGATCACATGTAGCTACATGTCCTCATAAAAATTTTAACATTTATTTCAAAGAAAATGGTCAAAAAAAGGGAGAAAACATTTCAAACTTTCACAAGCATTCTTTTTTTATTTGAATATAAAAAAATATTACCTTGACCGACTGAACTCTGCATGCTTTTGTAGGTCTTGAAAAGACCAAAAGATATTTCTGACATTGCATCACTGGCAGCTGTGTTTTGAAGTTTTGCAAGGGAAATGTGAATTAAAGGCATCCCTTCCGATTTCTGAGCAAAGAATTTAGCATTGGCAGCATCTGGAAAACAATATTAATAAACCAAAGCCTTAGTACAATCCATAACCTCAAGATCCTGATATGAGGTTTTGCACATTTGTAACATGAATTATCTTAATTACAAAGTCAAGAAAATAGCTCACCATCAGAGTCTGAATATTTCTCTAGCACAAGCTTTACATTGTCAGATTTAGCCGAAGCAATCAAGTAGTCAACAAAATCAGACCAGGATCCCCCTATTCCCATGCTATCCCTCTGTATATCACATCAGAAGCTAAAAATTAGAAATAATGCTACCAACTACTTCAAATAGCTAGTCTCAATAACACACTTCACCATATACATAACATTTTTCACAATTAACTTGTTCAATTCGACTCAAACCAATGCTACAACCATAATTCCTTGTTTGGTTCACCTGGAAATGTAATTCAATTTCGTTCTTTCATTTGCCTTTCCATTTTCAACGAAGTCCAAATCAAGTAAAGCATAAGCCTACAACAGATTCCAACAACATGGCCTAACATTAAAGAAAAATTGTTTCTTTCATTAACCAAAAACACACAAACAATAACACTAACATGCAAATAAAAGGCATAAATGTAAAGATCACAGCTTCATGATTGAAATCAAATAAAAATCGACATGGGTTACAGACTAACCAAGTCTTCGAGCTGAACAACTGACTTGACAGCCTCGAAAGTATTGGACTGGAAATCTGTGACTTGGATTTTGAGGTGGTAGTTATCAGGAGCGTATACGTGCATCATGAAACGGCGGGGTGGTGGCGACCCGGAAGCCGAATTCTTCCACCATTCGGTTTTGGCTTCTGCGATTATCGGTTCGAAGTCTTCGAAACCCATCACTGAGTGGAGCTGGTCAGTGAATTTCTTTTTCAGTCAGACTCTGAATATTGATCGGAATCTGCACTTCGCAACCTGAAAACGATTCGGAGAGGTAGGGTTTTTCGCAGGACTGACTTGAGGGTTTTCAAAAAGCTTTCTATGCCAAGAACGACATGTAGTTTGCGATCTGTGGTGTGTGTTCCCTTGTAGTCCCTGACATTTGATAAGACTTCTACAGTCGTGTTTTCAACAGAATAAGCAAGTATTTTAGTCCCTAGTATCGTTTCAATTTTATTGGACATTTTAGTCCCTAGCATATCTGATGAAATTTAATTGTACAATTTGAGTTTGCAGTCAATTATAAATTCATCAAATTAGTATGAGGAAATGACACCCTATGCCCTTTTTTCTTAATTTGATTTCACAAATACCACCCAATCAATTATGTTTTCTAATTTACAACAATATTATTTTTCATTTCCCTAATACAACACTACTTATATTCTTTTCCTTTTACAGTTTTTCTCTCTCTCTCCTCCATCTCTCTCTCTCTCTCTCTCTCCCCCCTACGTTCACTCTCCCTCTTAGTCCGGATTGTCTTCACCACCATCCTACACCGAAACATTTTTTTCAAGTCTTATGTAAATTAAACTTTTATTTATCTTATACATATTTATTTAATTATGTGGTGCAAGTTTAATTTTCCATCTCAGGTATATTTTATTGATTGATTGATCAATGCGGTTTTCCTGATTATCCATTGTAGATAGGTTTTGAATTTGGAGTAGAAATAACGTCCAAGTACAAATTGTTACAAGTAGAAGCAAATTTGAAGAGATTTAGGCTATGGCATCAGCCAAACTTAAGCCAGATTTCGTCCTTGACAGCAACCTAAATTGATGTGATTACATTCAGTCAAAAAATAACAAATGTGATTGCCATGACAGTAAGGTCAGACCATATCATATTTTAGAGCCCAGTCCAACGCATATAGTAGCATTCGCAACTGTAGTCCTACTAGAAATTGTATTTTTCTACTTACAGAATTGTATTTTTCTTGTTTTGAGAAATCAAAAAGCTCCATAAGTTAGGTGCAGTTCCAACAATTGCTTCCGTTGGTTGCATCACTGCTGCAATGGAGGAAAATGGTGCTGACCAATTTCGACGGGACCGGTGTTGGATTTGGTATGCTTCAACACATGGACACACGCTTGAATTGCTTTCTTTATTTTTTTCATCAATGGTGTATGTATAATTTGATTGCAGGGTTTGGCGTTGGCTGTGGCTTTGGTGTAGGATAGGGCTTTGGAGGTTAGCTTCTTTACGATTTTGTTTCTTTACCCATTTAATTAGACTTGCAAAAAATTATGCTTATATTTTATTCTCATTTTTTCATTCTGTACTCTATTTGTACTCTTGTTGTGCTCTTTTTTTAGAGATTTTATTAGTGTCATTAATACGTTTTTCATTTTGTACTCCATTTGTACTCTTATTGTACTCTCTTTTTTGTAGAGATTTTGTTGGTGTAACTAATAAGTGTTTAATAACTTGATTCATTTTGTCTCATTTTATTATTTGTACTCGGTTTTGTACTCGTGTTGTTCTCCCATTGTACTTGACTTTTACTCGAGTTGTACTCCATACGTACTCGATTTTTATTTTGTGTTTGGTCTCTATTTGTTCTCATTTTTTATTGTTTGTACTCTGATTGTAGTCTGGTTGTAATCAATGTTGTTTTACTAGTCTACCATTTGGTTGTACTCGGATTATACTCTACATGTACTCGTTTTTTGATGGTCAACAGAGCCTTCATAACACTACTCTGTACTCTGATTGTACTATTTCTCATTGACTTAAATGGTTTGGTCACATTTTCTCCACTTCAAACTGCTAACAATTATAAACTTGTTAATGTTTCAAAACCAATGTGCTTGTTATCCAGTTATAGCATAGCAGAATTCTCTCTCAGATTGAGAGGTTGACGATTCAAGCCAAGTTGGAGTCAAATCAACCATAGAGATTTTTTTTACAAATCCTAGCTGCCACCTCAGACTGATTACGCCGCTCTTACTCATCTCTCGCCGCCCTTGTCATATCAACAACTCTCGCTGTTGCATTTCTCTCTCTCTTTCACACTGTCATTCTCATCGTTTGCGTCTCGAGCTCTCTCTCTCGCCATCATTTGCATCTTGGTCTCTCCCTTACTCTCATTCGTTTCACGTTGGAAGATGGAGTGAAGCAGAGGAAGATCGAAAGAAGGCCGATAGAAAGATGAAGGAGGGGGTGAGAGAAAAGAGCAAGCGAAATCTGAAGGGAGCCAGAAGAGGAGAGAGAGGCAATGAGGAGAGGGAGATGGAGGAAAACAAGGCGGCGAAAAGAACAGGCCAGCAAAAAGAAGGGTTAGAGGAGAGAGTGAGGTGCACATAGAGAGAGAGGAAGAGAAGGGGTGAGTAAAGAGAGAGAAATTTAAAAAATGGATATAAATATTGTTGTATTGTAGAAATATAATTAAAATTGTGTTAAAATAATTATTTTTGTGAAACGTTGTTGTAAAAATGAAAACAAAAATAGAAAAAAGTATATAGGGTGTAATTTCCTCAAAAATATTTAAATAGATTGACGAAAAATACCTATTATTAAAAAAAAGAGAAAAAAATTCCAATAATAAATAATTTAAAACAATCAGAAGAAATTTTATATTTACAAAAACAAATCGATATCGTTTAATTGAAGCTGAAGGGACGCACATGATCTTTCGTGTATCGCACACTCGTGCACAGATTTCCGCCCAAATTAGAAGTTGTTCCATATAGAATGTATTTTACCCCTTGTGAGTAGCCTGGTAGTCATGGGTGGTGACCCTAGTTTGCGAAGTCATGGATTTAAGTAGGAGCGACGACAACTGTAGGTTACCAATTGTCTCGGACCCGTGAAGCGTAATAGAGTTATGTGCTCAGGTCCATGATTACTTGCTTCAATGAGGTGCTACGGTGACTTTACCGTGCACGAGCCAAGTCCGCTGTCAGTGCCAACTATGACTTTTGGAAACATTCCATAGCGGAGAGGTAATGATTGCATAGTAACGTCCAACATGGGTATGTTACTACTAGTTACCTCCGATTCCCCTTTTTCATCGTGAAAAAAAAATATAGAATGTATTTTCATTCTGATTTTACTTTATTTTCTTTTTCTTTTTAAATGAACTCTTTCTTGTTTAGCGTCATTTTTACATATATCATGAATTTTATTAGTTGAAAACAAAATAAAAAATAAACTAATAAAAAAAGTACATAATCAATATATTTAATAAAATTAAAAAAAATATATAAAATGAAATAACAACAAAAAAAAACTCAAAAAAGTGGGTCATGCATGCTTGGAACAAAGCGTTTGGTTTCGTTTGTTAAATATACTATGCATTTTTTAAGTTCAAAACAAAATTAAAACAAAAAAATACAAATAAAAAAATAGCACATCCTAAATATTTTTTTTTAAATATAATAGAAAGCAAAATCAAACAGAATAAAAACTGAATAAAAATAGCATAAACATGGGTCCCCGTGTCTAGTTGGGAAAATATGCTGTGATGTGAGGGGCAATTTCCTTCCCCTTGTTTAAACTTTGCTGGGCATCATCTTTCTGAAATTCTAAGTTGGCAAAATGGCAATTTTTCCCGGTTGTGGGTTTTTACACAACCGAAAAAAATTTAAAGTAATTACAAAATTATCGTTTAAACAAAAACAAATTTTAAATAGACAAAAAAATTATTCCAAATTAAAAAATATGGTTACGTAAATTAGTTGTTCTTTTTTCTTTGATTTGAAGAACAAAAACATGTTTTACTCAATTTAGTTGTTCGTGATTTTAACTTGATAAAATTATAGAAATTAACAATTTTATTTTTAATTTTATGTGTTTTTTCAAAAACCTTATTCTCAGTTTTTACAAAATAACACATTTTCTAATTATTTTTTAGTTTTTAAAAACATAAAAGAAAACATAAAAATAAAATAAAAAATAACTAAACAAGTCCTTAGTAAAAGAAGAGTAAAAATATTAGGACTTGTGAAGATGAGTAAAAATATTAGGACTTGTCAAGTCAAGAAGAGTAAAAATATTAGGACTTGTTTAGCTTGGAGAATTTTTCATTGTTTTCTAGGAAACTGAAAAACAGTGATGAAAAATGAAAAATTTGTTCAATAAAATAATCTCTATACAAAACAAGATTTTGCATTTAATCTCTTTCTAAAATACTCACATCTTCTTCTCTCTTATTTTCTATAGAAAACTTGTTTTCATTTTTTCGAAATAAACAAATTTTCTAAATGTTTTCATTTTCCAAAAAATAGAAACAAAACAAAAAATAAAAAATTATTTTCTAAATTAAACATATCCTTAATTTTTGATTTTGGCATATTCTAGTTATAAATTATGACCTAAAAGAGTTCGTTTTTTCTAACTATAGAGCACGAACACAAAACGAGGCGAGATGAATGTGACATGAGTAGAATTTGAAATTGCATGATATATACACGAGCCAGCAAATTTCAGAGATGATCAATTATGCTATGTTAATGAGTGATGTTTGTAAATAGCAAGTGGAAAGGACAAGGAAGAAAAGTACTAAAAGGCCCCGATTGTCCCACACGCTTATTATTAGTCTAATCGATTGATTATATATGATCCTGCGCATGGGATTTTAGCTTCAATTGCCCTTTCGAATTTGCACCAATATATTATTTATGTGGTACTAATGTAATATTTTCGATTTTGTAAGATTATACATAAATTTATTAAAATTTAAATGCTTTGTTGAAAGCATTAAATTTCATTTTTAGAAAAAAAATAAGAAAAAACAACTTATAAGTGAAGTTAGGTGTAGCTAAAAAAATTTCATCACTCAATGTTAGCGGCTTGAAGTCTTGCTTTTGCAAGTTTTCGCCTTGTTCTCTTACAAGTGCTTTTCTTCACTGTGGGTCTTCACAACTGTTCAGTTTTAGCTGTGGTGATTTCCCTCTTTTTGCCCTATAATTTGCTCTGCCTCTTTTCTTTTTCCTTGCCTACTTCTTTTGTCCAATTGTTCTCGCGATTAGCGATGATGAAGAACATGAAGGATTGGAGTTTGGTGAGGAAGTTGGGGAGCTGGATGAGTGTTGCAACCAAATATGGATTTGTGCATGGTGGGTCGTTTTCTCACAGAGAAGCCACCAAAGCCACCCTTTGTAATTGAAACGTTATCAAATCTGTGGCGTCCGGTGAAGGGTCTATACATCAAAGATATTGCTCCGAATTGTTTTATTTTTCAATTCTTCCATGAATTGGATCTATAGAGAGTTATCGAAGGCACTCTGTGGACGTTTGATAAGCACCTTCTTCTCTGGCAGCGGTTGGGAAAGAACATGGATCCTTTGAAAGTTAGTTTAAATCATTCTCTGTTTCGGGTTCAACTTCATGACATTCCCATTGGGTTTGCTTCGGAACGTGTTTGCAGATACATTGGAAATTCCATTGGTGAGTTTATTGGCAGTGATCCGAAGAATTTTGATGGAGTATGGAGAAGGTACGTTCGGGTTAGGGTTAGACTAGATGTTAGCAAGCCTTTGATCAAGAAAACTAAAGTGCGGAAGGTCGGGGGAGACTAGCATTGGATTAATTTCAAGTACGAAAAACTTCCAACTTTTTATTATTTGCGTTGTCTTATAGGGAATAATGAGAAATTTTGCAATACCATATATGAAAACCCGGACGGTAAGAGAAGATATGATTCAACTATTAGAGCGGAGATCGGAGCAAGTTCAACATTTTCTCATAAAAAGTTTATGAGGAATGCTAGAGGTGAACCGGTTTGGGTGTCTCAAGTGGCAGTTCGGGCTAACGGAGTGCCGGTGGGTGGCATGGGAACAAGAGCTGAAGGTTGAGGGACGAATGTGAGGAATGTTCAAGGAGGAAGCTTAAGAAATTGTGACAAGCAGCTAGAATTAAATGGTTCTCAGGAGGGAAAAGGAAAAGAAAAAGAGGGGATTGAAGAGGGGCCAATGGAAGTTGGATAGAATGATGCATATGTTGATCCAAAGATGGTGGGCTTGGGGACTAGGCTTGAGGTCAATGATACAAAGAGGAGAAGGGTTGAAGGAGAAGTGAGGGTTCATTCTAAATCTGAAGGTGGGCTGGTTGGAAAAGAAAAAGAGGGGATTGAAGGAAAAATGTGAGAGATGGGCCGAGAAAAAAAAGGGCCCAATGAGGGTTTTGGTGGTGTAGGAGGCCCGCCGATCGAAATGAGTTGCTTATTTTGGAACTTGCGTAGACTGGGCAATCTGCAGTCAGTTCAAGTTCTGATGGACCTAGTCCATTCTAAAAAACCTATATGTATTTTTATTTCTGAGACTAAGGTGAAAGGGGACCGTGTTGAGTGGGTGCGACAAAGGTTGGGCCTAGAAGGGACGTTTGGATGGAGCCTATCATTTGGGGGGAGGGCTTGCTCTTTTATGGGTCTCTGGTATAAAGGTTTTTGTAATTAGTTTTTCTTCCAATCATATCAATGTGACTATTAAGGAGAGCGATTAGTGTTGGCAGTTGATGGGGTATTATTGGCATCTGGAAAGGGCTAGGAGAAGGGAGTCATGGAGTCTTCTTCTTCGACTGAAACTCGAATCTTCCTTGGGTGCGGTGGTGAATTTAATGATCTGTTGTTTCAATTTGAGAAGAATGGGGTGTTCAACATCCGAACTGGTGTCTCGAGAGATTCAGACGTGTTATGGTTGATTGCTTGCTTGAGGATCTCAGTATGGTAGGTCATAAGTTTACCTGGGAAAGAGGAAGATGTATTGTTGCTTGGGTTGAGGAGAGATTGGATCGAGTGTTGGCTAACAGGGAATAGAGAGATATTTTTCGAAATGCTAGAGTTTTGAATAGTGATGGTACTAGCTCTGATCATTTCATTCTTCTTCTTGAAAATATTACTTAGTTTGGAATTGGAAGACCTAGGATTTTCAGGTTTGAAAACGTTTGGGCTAAGGAGGTGGATAGTGTGGAGATTGGCCATGGTGCTTGAGAGGAGTTAGCTGGTGTGGATACCTTGTCTAGAGTTTGTTGCTAAAGCCATTGGTAAATTGGGGAGTAGGTGTTACTAGTGGCTTTAATTTAAGAATAAATAATCTTAAGAAGGGAGTTGTAAGTGGATGAATATAAGAGAGTAAGGAAGGATTTTTTTGGAGCATTAAAACATAGAGAAGTTTACTGGAGACAGCGGGCTAAGATGCATTGGCTTAAGGATGGGGACAAGAATTCAAAGTTTTTCCTCGCTAAACGCTCTGCTAGAACACACTTTAATCGCATTGAATCCCTTATTGATGATGATGGGATTATAAAGGACTAGAGTTGCAGGTTAAGTGATGTTGTTACTAATTATTTCAGAAAGCTATTTTATTCTTCTGGTCGCTTTGTTGATCCTATGTTGGAGTGCTTGGATCATACTTTATCAGATTCACAATGTGCTTCCTTGGATGTGTCATTTTGTAGACATTCGTGATACGATTTTTACTATATGTCCTTATAAGGCTCTTGGACCTGATGGGTTCTGCCTGGATGTTATTGCGGAGGGTGTTCTTCCAAAAAACTTGGGTGAGACCTCTATTGTGTTGATTTCAAAGGTTAATAATGCTTCTAGAATGTCTGATTTTAGGCTTATCTCTATTGACTTTGGTTTTAATGATGATGTGCACAAAACATCTATGAAAGAAGTGCAAATGTTCATATTCTCTTATTTGTGGCCACAACGCACGTCAGACATGGTTTACGCACATAAGACACATGAAAGATGGCCACAACACAATTAAAGTAATCACAATGCATGTGGTTCTTAGCTCAACGCACATAGTACTGGTTGTTATGCATGCAGATAGAGTCCTAGAAGTTCTGGGAAATATTTGAATGGAGCAATGCATGTAGAATGCTTGCAACGCACGTAGTCGAGATATTGATTTGAAGAATTGGGTTTTGCATCAGAGGAACGTAGACACGCCTTGTCAAACACAGGTAAAAAGGGTCAAAGGTGTGATCTTTGAAGAAACATATCTATGCATGCTAAAGACAAGCTACACACATAAATGATGTAGATGCGGACAAAGTTAAGACGCTCCTCGAGATTTGAATTTGAATATTCTCTGACACGTGTAATGATGTGGAGAATCAAAGGTGCGATCATGGAATGAAAATCGACAACACACGCAGAAAAAGCACAACGCACGTAGAATGTGGAACATGTTGAAAGCCAACGCACATAGAAAGACTACAAAGCACATTGATGCTAATTTATTCAAGGTAATGACCACTGGAGTTCAGATAACTCATGCAGACTTGCAGGCAATGCATTAGAACTTTGATGGATCAAAGGACTGCGCACGTAGATGGTGACTACGCAAGTAGAAGGTTGTGACGTCATTACTGGATAGAATTTTCTATTCTCTCATAACAGCTACTTTGAGGCTTCCAACGGCTATACTCTTCCAAGTGGTTATAAATAGAGGTCCCAGATCAGAAGATAAAAGTGAGAAACCTTTGTAAAGTTTGCTATTCATTTTCTCTCTCTTCTTATTTTATACCTATTTGAGATATTTACTTGTTATCACATTTTTCTAGGGGTTCTAGAGGAGTGGACGTAGGTCAATGAGGACCGAACCACTATAAATCGGATTTGTTCTCTCTTCCCTTAACTTATTTACTTTGCCTTGTATATCATATTATTGTGTATGGATTGGATATTTAGTTTTGAGTTATTTCCACATTTGATATTCTGATTTGAGTTCAAAAGAATTTGTATAAAATTTGTTATTTTTTTGGTGTTGCAAAGGATTTTCAACAAAATTTTGAACATGTTCAAAGCTCCAATTCATCCCTCTATTAGAGTGTCATTCTTAGAACCTACAATCTCATTATGTTAGGTGATGTATAAAATTATCTAAAAAATGCTTGTAAACAGTCTTAAGCCTGCTTTAAGTTCTTTGGTATCAGATTTGCAGAGTGCGTTTATGTCTGATAGATTAATTACTGACAATGTTCTCATTGCTTTTGAGATTCAACACTATTTGAATAAAAAGACTAAAGGAAGGAAGGGTTTTCCTCCTCTTAAAATAGATATGAGTAAGGTTTACAATACTGTTGAATGATACTTTTTAAGACAAGTTTTGACCAAGTTGGGATTTAGTGATAGGTGGGTGGGCTTATTGATGAGTTTTGTGATGTCGGCTAGATTCTGGGTGAATTCTGAGGTTGGGTTACTTGGTCTGATTATTCCAAAGATGGGTCATCGTCAAGGGGATCCTCTCTCACTGTATTTATTCATTTTAAGTGCTCAGGGTCTCTCAACGCTGATCAGGAAAAAAGAGAGGGAAGGAATTTTACATGGTGTCAGGTTGTGAGGTATCCTCCAACTATCTCTCATCTGTTCTTTGTTGACGATGGCTATCTATTTTTTTAGGCTTTTAAGGAGGAAGTCGAAGTTGTTAAAGAATTTTTGCTCCTTTATGAGAAGGCTTCGGGTCAGATTATCAATCTTTAGAATTATGTTATTAAATTTAGTAAAAACTACTCCTCGATGATGAAAAGGGAATTTTTGGATTTGCTTGGAGTTAGAGTAGTGAATTCCTTTGATAGATATTTAGGTCTGCCCACTGAGGTTGGGAGAAATAGAAGGGAGGTTTTCTCGTTTATCAAAGAGAAGGTTTGGAAGGTGGTTAATGGTTTGAACTCCAAATGTCTGTCGAAGGCTGGGAAGGAAATATTAATTAAAAGTGTGGCTATGGTTCTTCCAATCTATGTACTTGGAATATTTTTACTGCCCAAAGAGCTATGTGAAGAAGTTGAAAGCATCGTAAATTATTTTTGGTGGGATTCTAGAGGTAGATGGAGCATTAGGTGGTTATGTTAGGACATATTATGATGCCTAAAAGTCATTGTGGGTACAGATTTAGGAAATTTAGGGAGCTGAATTTGGCGTTCCTTAGAAAAATTGCATATCGACTGGTTTATGCACCTAAGGCTCTTGTCTCTCAAATTTTAAAGGCCGAGCATTATCTGTCTTCGGATTTGTTTTATGCTGGCCTAGGGCATAACCCAATTTTTACTTGGTAGAGTATTTTTTAGCCTCAATCTCTTATTAAAAGTGGCTGCAGGTGGCGAGTTAGGAATAGGAATTCAATTGTTGTGGGTCATGATGCGTGACTGGGTGATCCTGATAATCCTTTTGTTACCACTGATCTTCCTATTCATGTTCAAAATTCCTATGTTTCAGATTTCATTTTTGAAGGCGTTTGGGATATTACTGAAGTCAGGAGCACTTTCAATTATTGGGATTGCTATTTGATTTTACAAATTCCTCTGAGTGTATCCTTGTAGGTTGATAGAGTTGTTTGGGCTTTGGATTGTAGAGGTGTTTTTACGGTGAAATCGCCTTACAAATTGCTAGCCGAGAGTAATACGAGTGTTGATGCTACTGATTTACTTATATGGAGAAAGTTGTGGAATCTGAACTTGCCTAACAACATTAAAAATTTTATATGGCTTACGATTAGAGATGTCATTCCCTCTAAGGTCAGATTGATTCAAAATTCTGCAGGTTTGTGTGTTGTTTGCAATGTTTGTGGTTTGTGTGAGGAGTCGACTATCCACTGCATCCGGGACTGCCCCTTTGCTAGTCTAGTTTGGCTGCTTTCAGCCTTAAATTTCAATTTTCCTTAAGTTGGTCGTTTGCTGATTGGTTTAAACATATTACTGGGTGTTTGCATTTTAATGACCTTGAGTGGGTTTGCTGGTTGTGTTGGGCCATTTGGAGACATAGGAATGAAGTGTTTGGAGGAATGCTTTCAAAAATCCTGAACTTGTTGTGAGAATTTTTCGACTGAAGAAATCTGAGTGGATGGATGTTAGGCGTGCTATGGAGCCCTCTGGGTGTTCTGATTTGCGTGGTTGTACTCTGAAGGAAGTTGAATGGCACCCCCCAGATTTCAAATGGCTTAAAGCAAACACATATATTTCTTGTATTTAGGAATCAAAGATTGCGAGTATGAGTGTGGTTCTTAGGAACTCGAATGGTGTTGTGGTTGCGATGTTTACTATATGTCTTCCTTATTTTGTTGAATCGACTATTGCTGAAGCCATTTGTATTCGGGAAGTCTTAAGTCGGATCAAACTGTTGGGTGTCTCTAATATTATTATTTCTTTGGATTCGAAACTTGTTGTGGAGGTTTTCAGGTCTATGAAGGTTGATCGTTCTTATTTTGGCATTGTTGATGCTGATTGTAGGGAGCTCCTCTCTTCTTTGCATGATGTGTGTATTGAGTTTTCTCCCAGTTCTAATTATTCATTATCTGGCTAGACCGACTGCAAATCTTCCAAACTATTATGTTTGGGGAGGACCTTTTGATTTGTTACTCTCTTCTGCTTTGTATTGTGCTATGCACTTTCATAGTTAATGAAATTTCTCATTCCAGTTCAAAAAAAAAAAGTGAAGTTATCTATATAAATATACTAAAGAAGCTTACATTGAGTCTGTAAAAATTGACACATGTTTACTTTAAAAAATTGAGATATGTCTGCAATGATGTGTCATTTTCTCATGTTTTTAGATTTTTTTTTCAATCTTCATCTCACACCATCACCCATTGAATTGGCAAAACCTAATCACCTTGCTTCAATCTTGCTTCAGTCTTCATCTCCCATCGTCACCCATTGAATTGGCTTGTCTCTAATCTCCTTTTCTCTTTTCTAATTCTTTTCCCAAATCCTTTCTTCATCTTCTGTGTTGTGTTCCCTTCTCGCCGCCTTCCGACCTGAAATTTCATTAATTCTCTTTCTTCATCTTTTTCTTTTTCCTTTTTGCTGTTTTGCTTCCTTCTTTTTCTACTTCCTTCTCGCCATTTTTTCCAAAATAAGATTACATTTTTTTCACCTTAGAAAGCAACTGCACAATCTCATCGTCTTGAGTTGGGCAAGATTAGAGGAAACAACTCATCTTCCGACCTTTTGTGAATTTGAGGGCAGATGTCTCAAATTGTTTGGATAAGTATATGGCCTTTAACATCAAAGAATTATAAGAGGCTACCGATGATTTTGATGAGAATTGCTTGATTCAAAGTTCTGTTTATAAAGGTTCTATTAATGGATTTGTAAAGGTTCTATTAATGGATTTGTAAATGTTCTATTAATGGATTTGTGTATGCCATCAAGAAATGAAGTGGGGTTCCCGTGAAGAGCACAAAATCATGCAGAAGGTAACAAACGAATCTCCTTTTTTAGAATTGTATTTGCACAATTATATGTGGTGTGAGTCATTGATAGCATCAGAATTGGCACTATGTTTGAGCATTCATCTAATCAGAATGAAGCAATCGCCAAATATCCTCCTTGCATCACTTATTATGCTGCTCCAGACCAAACTAGTTCTCTTCTCTTTTAATACATAATAAGTAAAGGCTTATTTAATTGAAAAAACACAAATTTTGCTCCAATTCACATTTTTGCCAAGATTCTAAAGTCTTATTAGAAAAAAAAAACACAAACTTTAGGCCAAATCTATCATGAAAATCAAGTTTTCCATTAATTTGTTAATGTGGGGATTTATTTTCCCTGTTTTTTTGTCTTGATTTGTGAAAAGTTTGTGAGATCATGATGTTTCGTTCGATTGTATGAAATTTAGTTTGAGATGGTGATGGTGGGAGATGGCAGTCCCAATGGTAGTATGGAAAGCAAGAGACTGAGGCGTGATTGTTGGGCATTCATGGAGCTTTTAGGCGATTGGGAATAGAGAAATAAAATAGAGTTGTTGAGTTTAGTTTTGATGATGACGAATGCAAAATATCTATGAGGAGGTGCAAAGTTGTAGACTTGTTAATAACTAGCTAAAAAGCACTTAAAAGAGGATACAAGTCACGTAGACCATGTGTTATAGGCGTAGAAGGCGTTGTAGTGCGCGTAGAAGTATTGATCCAGAATGCATTGAACATCAGATGTTGATCTACGCAAGCAAAAGGACGTACAACGCATGTAGACGAGCGAATGTCCAGATGAGCTAAAATTACTGGTGATGATGTTATGTTGAGGATTACCAAAATGCGCGTAGAAGAGAAAGGATGAAAGTTTTGAAGAAGACATACTACGTGCGTAATATATCGTACAATGCGCGTAGACGTGGATCAGATGAGGACAAAGACAAGACGTTCCTCGGGATTTGAATTTGAATATTATCTGACACAGCTAGCACAGTCACGTGAATAATCAACAATGCAATCCTGAACGAAGCCATCTACGCACGTAGAAAAGGATATTGTGCACGTAGTAAGCCACTACGTGAAAATGCATAATTTTGGAAGTTAGTGCAATGCACACAGTATGTGGTACAATTCACATAGATCATGATACTATGTGTGTAGAACAAATACAATGCACATAGATGCCAGTCCATTGAAAGCAGTGGCTACTGGGTCGAATCCTATGCACGTACAAGGAAGATTAAGTCACGTAGAACTCAGTTGAAACATGGTACTACACATGTAGATAATGTATAAAGCGCATAGTATAAGGTGACATCAATTAATTTGGAATTCTACACTCTCTCACAATGGCTACTTCAATGCTCCAATAGTTATATTCTTAAGAGTGGCAATAAATAGATGTACTAGGTCAGAAGAGAAGTAAGAAAGAGACATTTGCTAAGACTTGCTATTTACTTTCTCTCTTTTCTACCTTTCTAACCTATTTGAGCTATTTACTTGCAATTTTATAGTTGAGTTTGTGTGAGCTTAAAACTGTTATACCATTGAGTTGATTTTGTATCAAGAAAGGTTGTTTGCTTGGGTTAGATATGTTTTCTAGTGAGCCTTAGAAAACTAGATTTTGGTTTGCTTGTTTTGTCCCTAAAACAAGTGGTGAACGATTTTCTAGTTAAGCCAGCAAAAAACTGGAGAAACAGATTTCTTGTTGACCTAGTAAAAACAAGGTGTAATATTTTGCTTGTTGATCCCGCAAAAATAAGTGTGTAAACGATTTTGCCTCCACCTGAAAGTGAGGAGTTAGTGGATTGAAATTCTTGAGTAGATCTCAAGGAGTTGACATAAGTCAAGATGACCGAACCACTATAAATATTGAGTTTTGATTTATCTCTACTTAATCTCTTTATTTTCCTTCATACTTGCTTTACATTGTTTGTGAATTCGTTTTTCTTTAGCTTCCGCATTTAACTTTTATATTTGTTTTAATTTTAAAAAGTTTTTCAACAAAGTTTTCAAACTCTTTAAAAATCCAATTCACCCCTCTTGGATTGTCATTACCCATCGGAACCGAAGCTTTTCAAGAGTCATGTTGGCAACCTGGGACTCTTCTCTTTTTTTTTTTTCTTTCAAATTTTCATTACATACCATGTCACAATCCAATTCATTTTCCACACAATTTTTCTATCCATGACAACTAATCACATTAGTTGCCATGTTGCCAATTTAACAAAAAAAAATTGACGGTGTCAACTTTCATGATAGATTTGTTACATAACCTAAAGTTTGTGTTTTTTTTTTTCTGACAAACTATAAAATCGTGATAGAAATATAAATTGGACACAATTTGTGTTTTTTCTTGACAAAATTTTAAAACCGTGACAGATTTGTGAATAGCAGAAAATTTGTGTTTTTTTAATTAAATAAGCCATAAGTAAACACCAGCTACATGTAAGGACCAATACAAAGGAATTTATCTCTCACTCCTTATTAGGGGTGTAAGTGGTGCGGTTTGGGTGTTTTTAGGCTTCAAGCCAAATCGAGCCGCAAATTGCGGTTAGAAAGATTTGCATTTGCAGTTGAACCGCAAATGCGGTTGGAACCGCTCAAACTAAGTCATGCGGATGCGGGTGGATGCAATTAGTTCTTGCGGTTAATATATAACAAGTAGTCAACATATGAATTTAAAGTTTAAACTTATTATAAAAAACAAAGAGAAAAAAAAATGAGAGTCTTTTTTCTATTATGGTGGAAGATTGTGGAATAACCATCATGTGCATGAATGAGAATATAAGAGACTTAAAAATTAAGCATAAAATTGAGGAGAAAGAGCAGCGACGCGACTCGACTTGAAATAGTGAGATTAGGTTCTTTTTTTTTGTGTGAGTTTGAGAAGAGATGAGTGAAATAAGAGTTTTTTTTTTCAAATGTCAAATCTATAGGCTTCTCTTGGGCTTTTTTTTGGCTTACTTTCATAAATATTGTTAGGCTTATTATATATATATATATATAATGAAACTATATACGGTTGTGCAGTTGCGGTTTGATTTTGGCGGTTAGAAAGAAGAATTAACCGCAACCAAACTACAAATAGCGAATTTAGGAAATTATTATTCACAACTATCCAAAATTAGCGAATAACCGCAAATTATGGTTCGATTGCAAATGGATTGGACGATTTTTGTGGTTTAGTGGTTGAACCTTACAACCCTACTAAAAGTGAAAACAATAAATCACAGCGAGATGAAAGATCAAAGAAGTGAACTTTACTAACCAGAGAAGTGAGTGTCGAATGCTGAGTGGCGTTAGAGATGGGTGAGTGAGACACAAGGAGTGGAGATGGGTGAGTGAGACACGAGGACTAGTACTGGGCACTGGGCTGGGTGGGGCTGGAGGGTTTTTTCGAGCCTGGTCATTCGGGCCAGGCCGGGCCCGGTTGATCGGGCCTAATGCTTGGCACAACCCGCCCATTCAAAAAGGGCGGCCAGGCCTGACCCACGAGCCAATTTTTTTTAATAAAAATATTTTATATTTTTTTATCAAAATATAATTTAACATATACTTTATTATATAAATTATACTTTAATAAATATTAAACAACTATTAAATTTATAATTAACATCATTTTAACTAATATATAACACATAATACATCAAATTAATATTAATATACTATATATTATTTTTGGGCCGGCCTAAGAGCCATTCCCTCAACCCAGGTCCAACCCTAATTTAATTAA